>JAHWFP010138995.1:59721-123692 GCA_023313725.1 Lithobius niger
TTTTACCACATACTTGTGTTCGTGTCGTTTCATACCCTTGCTTAGACTGGCACAACCCTTTACACTGATACTCAATGAATTTGTTTGCCACAGCGTAAAAAACAAAAAGGTCGACGCCGGGTGGTACAACCAACTTTATTTTTAAACAGACCTGAGTAAACTATTTCAGTCTCTTTTGTAAGGTAGCCAATATGTGTTCCGTCTTTTACAATATACAACCAGTTATTAGTTATTACGAGGGAAACTTCCGGCTCCGTATAATTTCTGTGTAGGCACATAGCTGTGGTCAAACTGAGTGCCATACTCCCAGACATACCTGCCAGAATACATCGTCAAAATATCGTCAGGTCGGGCTGCTTTCGGCCCAACAGCATTCTCTGCTAAGCATAAGACCGCATGAAGATTATCTCGAAATCCCTATAAAGCACAAAAAGTGGGAAAAAATGAATACGAGTTAAGGTTAAGAATCATTTTTTCATTATCCAAAGTTGGCTGAAATTCATTACAAAAAGCCATTACCAGTTTCACGGCAGCAACAAACGCCCCAAGAACAGCAGCAGCTCCCCCACAGTCTCGTTTCATATTCACCATTGAAGTCTGAAACGATTAACAGGTAATGAATATCGGAAAAACAACCCACTGGTTGGTATACCTCCTGCATAATAACAGTTTTATTCACCTTTGGTTTAATACAAAGGCCGCCAGTATCATAGACAATTCCTTTCCCAACCCATGCAATATCCTGCTTTGCTCCAGGAGGCGTATGGCTCAAAATAGCCAAGGCAGGTGGTCTTTCAGCAGCTTTGCCAACACCATAAATACCTGTTTAGGAATAAAATATGAAGGACAAGTAGAAATTGATTTCAACAATGATAGATAATCATTTTAACTACCGTGCGTCACCTATTAAAACCCATGGGCTGTTAAAATTAATTCGATAAAAAAAAAAGGGGATGGGACGTAACAAAGTTATACTGTAATTCGAATCTTTCTTTTGTCCAGGGAGAGTGTTCAGGCCTAACCCCATTGCGGAAAATTCCGATGTGATCATTCACGTACAAGATCTGGGTTCGGTCTAGCATTAATGCAATGCCTTTATTCTCATTTGTTCAGAAATTTAGTTTACGAGTTTATTTAGTTTGCTTTTAGTTAATTTTGGAGAAAAAAACAAAAAAACAATATAAGCAGATGAAACCTGAATGTATGAAGCTTTTAGTTAATTTTTAACAGAAAAACTACTATCTAAAATACTTTAGGGAGAAAAAATTGTGAAGGTTATAGCTATAGCTATAAACGATTTCTGACCTTAGAAAATTTTAGGGGGGTGGACCGTAGCTTTGAGGGCTGTTAACAGGGGATTTACTAGTGGTGTACCGAAACCGATTCCAGTTCTGAGTACGGTTACGTGGAATAGGAACCGGTACCGGAACCGCTTTCTTGGTTGGCCGATACTACCTTTCAAAAATCGGCATGGACCACAAATCACTTGATATTGTCATCTAATTTCCTTTTTCCAGGGGTATGCGATCGTTGGAAAGAATATCTTAAGAGATCTTGGAACAGAAAATTAATTTCAGTAGCTTAAATCGTCGTAAAACGGTGCTTGAGTAGATCTTGGATGAATAGCTAACACATTTTCGCGCATATTTACTGGGCCACTTATCTGTTGACACCAACTTTTGTTGAGTAGTTTGCATCATATTACCATAAAAACCGGTCTAGGATGTTAATACTAAGCAGAATACGTTACAGTTGATTCCTGTTTATTTAAGGATGTCACGACTTTATTATCATTAAGTTGTTTCCTATTTTCTTAGCGATCACATCCTTGGAAACCCCTGCACGCGCCATTTTGTTTCTAAATCGTGCGTTCGATTGGAGTCAACCTGGAGTCAACAGTGCCAGCAATAAATCCGGGCTGCAAAAATCTTCAAGTATGCAAAGCTTTCCTAAGACTCATAAGCATCCGGGCTGCAAAAAATCTTTAAGCATGCTCTTATTTAGCCTAAGTTTTTTTTTTTTAATTTTAATTTAAGTTTAACAAATTAAATTTAATACATCAAGAAAACAACAATTTTAAATCATATCAGCTTCACTAAGTACTTGGACCAACCCAAGAAATAAATATCCTATTTAAAAATGCAGGTCCAGGGCATAATTAAAAATAAATCGTTTCAATTTTCTGGCTACTTCAAACTAGTTTTTTTTAACTAAAGTTATTTAATTAATTTAAATTTTATTAAATTAAATTTGATACATTCGGAAGGCAAACATTTTAAATGATATCAACACCATTAGAAAAAGGGCTAGGCATTAATCTTGGAAGCAAAAATCTTACCTAAAAAAATCGTTACACATCATTTAAATTTTTTTTAATTTTAATCTAAATTTTTAATTAAATTAAATTTTTTAATTTTAACTTTGTATTTATCAAAATTTTGTTTAAAATTTTATAAAAATTTGCCACAGCAGAACCCTGAACTGCCTGAACATAATTAATTCATTATTATTGTTTTTCATTAGCAGTAGTAATTGGAACCAGTATCGGAATGTTTTCCATTTCGGTAGTAATCGAAACCGGTATCGGAACCGTACGCGTACGGAACTGGTTTTTGGTATCGGAATTGGCATCAGAATTGGAATTATGGTACCGGTACATCACTAGGATTTACGGTACATGATTTGCAATAAAACCAAGAGTTAAGGGGGATAAGAGTTAAGTAAAGGAAATATTAAAAATACCTTATTAAGCTACTAGCTCTTAGGCCATGAAAAACAATTTATTTGCTCCTCGAGCATTTTTTGAATTCACAAAAGTGACCAGGCTTTTTATTTTTAATTCGTAATTCAAAAGTCTTTCTTTACGGAATTTTTTTTCAAAATACAGTTTTGCTATTTGTAAAAGCTAAAATTCAGCCATAAAATCAAAGCACTATTCAAATACAGAGTGGTTTAACCCAAATGTTTAAGACCCAAATGTTGGATACTCCACTTAATTCGTTTTGTAGTAAAATTGTTCTGAAATGCTTAAGATGTAACCCAATAATACGTTCGTCTCAAAGTCGCAATAAAAATTTTTGACCAGGAGGGTTTTGGACCACCGGCAAGGGACCTGAGAAGCAAGCAACTATTTTTTTTCGCAGCCTTATCCCTTTTTTCCCAACATACTAGGACATCAGCAATAATGTCGTCCCTCTGTTGGATGTGAGCTTTGAATCATCAAATTATATCTCGCATAAGGCCAAGTACCGAAGTGTTTTTTCCCCTCGGTGCCATATTGCAAGGTTCGTGTGTGGTTGTCTAAACAAAATTCTAGGTTTTTTTGTAGGCTGAGAGTTACAAATTTAGGGCTGCACAGATACAGATACTGTATCATTCAGTAAATCTTATTGCAGTTATTTAAAGTATCTGTATTGGATCGGAATCTGCATTTTTTGGTGATTCTTTACAGATAAGATACTTTTAAACACAGTGGTAGAAGTCGGTATAAAAAAAGGTACGACACCATGTTGACCATATTTCAGGACACTTTCAGGGCATTTATTTGAATTTTCAAAAAGATTGTAAACTGTATTTCAGTCTTGAGTATTACAGGCAGTTAGCAACCGAACGTAAAATGTTCCTTTTACAACGGCATTTTTATTTAGGCAGTTGTTTCTTTTACTAAGCTGAAGGTCGGTACTCAAAAGACTGTTTTGCACGCAAACTGAGTAATTCCTTTTTACATTTTCCAATTTGCTACGAAGTTCGCACAGTTTTTCAGTGCCAGTCTTAATCATTATTTGGGCGATTTTGGACTGTACAAGTTATTTTTTTAAATGATTCATTCAACTTTGTACTTGCTTCTGGCAGCAGCTGTTCACGCACTTTGTTTTGAATGGGATCCACCATTTAAAACATGTAGCGGCTACTAACTGGGCAGCGCACGGTTGCTAACTGACTAAACACATTGCTTAACAACTGCCAAGATCCATGTAGAAGCATTCTCCCGAATTTTGTGAAGGATATGGTGCTGGCGCTTTATCGTCTGTCACCGTGTTTGTTAGGCCGGTACAAAAATGAAGACTTAGATAATAATTTCCTATTTTTAAATGCGCTTAATTTTAGAATTTCGGTAAATTTTAGGAATTTCAGGACATTCCTTGAAAAATAAGGACATTTCAGGACAAATTCTACCACTGTAAACATTGTTGATATAGAACTTTGTGTGCCTGCCTACCAAACACCATGATTCCAACACGAAGTCCCATCTTTAATGAAACCAGTAACGTTAGAACTGGTATCATGCAATATCGCTTTGGTAGGAGTGATACCGGTTCAGGACACCACTTCTCTCAGGATCGTTGGACGACCTAAATCGAGGCGACACCAGATTTCGCTAGCAAGAGCAGTGGGCTTCCTGGAAGATCGCTGCCGTATTCCATCCCATTTTTTTTTTTTAATATGCCAATGCGACAGCCAAAACAATAGAAATCAGGGAAGAGGGGCAAACATTGTCGGACATGAAGCATAAGGGAAACATTTGTATGGATTCTAAATGCAACATTTTTTTCTAAAACTGGGTGGAATGTGGGCCAACAAGTTTACAATGAAAACATTTAGCCGATTACAGTAATAAAATAGTTTTAACCATTTCCTTCACGTCGTCGCTTCTCCACAAATCACAAACATAAGCACTTTTACGTGTCTCACGATCTTGCACTTCAAATTACTGAAACACGTTTATTAAGCAACAAAGTTAAATTTTTAAGGTCATGGTCTTAAGCCTGGACATTTTAGAATTAGAAAGAACTTGGCATAGTGCATTATAGTTCAAAAGTTACAGCATAATTTCTAATGTGATGCATGATTGTGGAGAACTAGAAATGCTCGCCGAGGACATGGAGTTCGAAGTTCTCGTAAATGTAGGCGAAGTAAAGGGTTAAATCTATCCAACCCTGGATAAAATACCGTCAAACCTTTACAAAACAAAATACAACTACATTTAAGACATGAACTGATGTTTACCTCCAAAACCTCTATTGTTTAATTCCTCGCCTCGAATAATGACAGGTTCAATTCCTACCTCTCGACCAACTTGTTCAACTTCCTAAAATAAAATTATAAAAATGTGATGCTTTGCCAAGTCAAATAACTTGTTACTATAGTTTCTAAAACTATTACACATTGTATTGGGGTTATGTATCTTTCAATCGATGACAATTTCAGAATTCTAGCTGAACAAATCTAGTCTATATCGGATTCACTATAACCTGAAAGCATGATCAAGAATCGTTACAAGTTAGAACACTCAACATGACTACAGTAAACATTAAACAATTAAGTAAATTCATTCGATGACTTGTGGAATCAGCTAAAACGCATCAACGTACATTTCTATACAGTAGCATCGATTTATTTCTAAATCCCAAATAAAGAAACTAAACTAACTGTACGCTCCCAGGACCCCCCGCCCCCCCCCCCACACACACACACACATGGCTAGTAACTTAATGTTAATTTTATCATGCCTAGAAATAGTTCTGAAAAATGGCACAACTTCAAATCAGCCATACGGGGTAAAATCGATAAGAAAAACTAGCGTAAAGTGTAAAATATACTTTAAAACAACTATTCTGACTAACCCCTTCCATATCATGACGTACGCCTGAGCAAGAAAAGATAATTCAGCGACAAAAAGAGCTTCAAGAACCAGAGTGAAGCGAGCTAAGGAAAGCCCAGTTGTCACAGGAAGGTCTGCCAAGCGGATGCAAGATCTTATCAAGTAACCGACCTACACGTGAGACTTTAAAAAAAACTCCTTACTGGGCATATACATCTGGAACGGAAGGGGTTAAAGCGTGTGTTACAGTGCTAAAGCTTACTTCTAAAAATGCATCTGTATGCATCTCACTGCATGGTGCATCAACTATTCTTGCCGTCAATTGAATCCCTCTGGCCGCCTGGGTTATGCACTCGATCTCGTTGTCTGTTAAGGGTTGTTCAACTCCGGGACCAAGTAACAAGAACTCTACTGTGACTAGGCTGCGTGGAGTTAGCAGACTTGACTTTCTCGTGTAAAGAGGAAATGCCCTTGCAACAGCACATGCGGATGCAAACACGTCCGTCCGCTCGCAAACTATCTGAAAAAGGTTAAAAGTAGTTACAAGAGCAATAGAGCATGGTCTCATAAGCAGTGCCATATAATGTACCTCATCTTTTGTATACTCACCAGCGTACATGCTAGTAAGGCTGTTCAAAGCCAATAACGTTATCAGCATCAAACCAGTTCGGCTTGCGGAATTGGTTACATTGTCTTTTTTTTTTCATTTTGCCCAAATTTAACCAACGTTGACATTCCAATAGGGAATTTAGTCACTTTTCGATAGCACAAACCCAGACTGGCTTCATCAAGCTAAAAAGCACAAACCACTGCTTATTGGGGCTCCATTCTAATGAATGTTAGTTACCCAAATTAAAGGTGGATTGCCACCAAATGACAAGCTGTAGCATCTATAGCTAGCTATTTGCCGCTATCTAGTTCTGTCTAGCCCTTACTTTCAACAGGCGAAGCAAAACACAAATAAATTTCTTTTTACACAACAAACAAGCCACGTGCCTCCTTAATTATTGAGTGTTAAGTTGGTGCACCCACGTGTAGTAGGAAGCAAGCAGTAAGTTCCAGTAGGGTAGGCATCATGAAACTCAGTGTGCCAATGCGTCTCGTCCCTCCGCGCATGTGCCCGGGGGACAATGCCAGAAGGATGGCACTGAAAGATGGGCGCCCTCAGACCAACCCTGTGGCGCTGGTGACCCTAAACGGACTACAAGCGTAACGACATCACGGGCGTTTTCGTCTATATATTAACCGTTTTGAAACGGAGATTTTGAACCGCTAGATGGGTCGCCATCTAGTGATAGTAATATCGTTAAGCTTGACCGCTTGCTCCCAGGTGCACGTGGACGTACCAACTTTACATTCAATAATGAAGGAAGCACGTGGCTAGTTTGTTGTGTAAAAAGAAATTTCTTTACGCATTCCTTCACTTGTTGAAATCAAGTGCTACGTAATACTAAATAATGGTAGACGGCGCTAGATGCTGCAACCTGTCATTCGGTCAAAGGTGATTTGGGATGCACCGATGTGCTCTAATGCCGATGCCGATCTCAACATTGGTGCATCTCTAAAGGTAATAATGGCAGTTGGTCACTTGAAATTAAGCTGCTCTCACTCAGAGATCTCCAGACCGTTGTCGTCCTTGTTTGGGCTCATCGGTAGAGAATACTGTATAGATGGAGCAATGCTGTATCTTGCTGGGGGTAATTTAACAAGTACAAAATCTGACTAATTTCAAGAAGTAGAAACTACTGCTTGTTTGGGGCTCCATTTTACCGAATCTTGGTCACCCAAATTTAGACCTATTAATGGCAGCTGATCACTTGAAATCAAGCTGCTCTCACCCCGAGATCACTGGAAGAATCCCCTTGTTTGGAGTCGTCAGTAGAGAATACTCTGTGGATGAGAGCCTCGGCACCTTGCTGGGATAACTTAACAAGCACAAAACTGGACTGGTTTCCACAAGCTGCTCTCACCCATAGAACCTTCAACCTACTGCTATCGGCGAGAGCAGCTCGATTTCAAGCAATCAATTGCCATTAGTAGGCCTAAATTTGGGTGACCAAGATTCGGTAGAATGGAGCCCCAAACAAGCAGTAGTTTCTACTTCTTGAAATTAGTCAGATTTTGTACTTGTTAAATTACCCCCAGCAAGATACAGCATTGCTCCATCTATACAGTATTCTCTACCGATGAGCCCAAACAAGGACGACAACGGTCTGGAGATCTCTGAGTGAGAGCAGCTTAATTTCAAGTGACCAACTGCCATTATTACCTTTAGAGATGCACCAATGTTGAGATCGGTATCGGCATTAGAGCACATCGGTGCATCCCAAATCACCTCTTGGCCTAAGATTCACCTAAAACAACAGATTTATCTAGCTAATCATATTTTGTAGAATTTTCAATTGGCGTAGTAGAATCCAGTTCTTTACATTCATATAGCCAGCCGTTCAAGTTTAAGTAAGTTTTTAAGAAACTCGCTGGGCAAAAAAAAATTTATTTGCATGTTATCTTTTTTATGAGGTCACATCTTTCCTCACTTACCACTACAAATTGATCCAAACCCGTTACAAAGTTCTTGACAATTTTAGTAATGGAATGCGAACGGGAAGGCGTATTGTGCCGGCTGCTTTTGGTGGGTAATGCAGCAACCAATGCCACATTGAGATAAAGAGGACATGAATCAGTTGGAGACGGGTGAAGCCCAGCCACGGCATTGTTGTAAACCTAGACACCAGAAAGAAAAAAACAGAATTAATTACAGCTTTAAAATACAAATGTAGGATGGTGTTCGATGAGTTCCAGTGACCTGAACAAAATCTTCCAGGCTGTTCTTATTTATTTTATTTATAACATTCTTGGACACTTAACATCATCTAAAGTAAATCAATTGAACTGGCTCAATTTGAACCTTATGACCGAGCACTAGTGAACAATAGAATAAAAGTTGTGTATAGAAAATATGCCACAATATCTCCGTAATCTTTATTTTATTTCCTGAAACCGTTCAACGTGGCACAACAAACGAACGCAAAATGGTGCAAGCCCCTAAGGCTGAGACGCAGTCCTCCCACAATGTCCAGAATCTGTTCATGAGCCTGAAGCCTAATCAGTTTCATGTCATGCGACAAAAGATTTCAAACTAAGCACCGTTCACAAGTCCCTGTGCAACTGCATTTCCCATCCCATGGCTCCAACCCTCAGGCCCTTTCAGAGCCTTGACCAGCCAACCTTAATGCATTTTATGGTGGCGAGTGCTAGCTTGGGCGTGTAATAGGCCATTTCCGGTAGGCTAATTCTTGATGCCTTTTTTTCTAACAGTTTATCTGTTGAGTTGACACACAAAAGATAAATTTAGGCAATAAAATACTCACCTGTTCCGAAACTCTTGGCTCTAGCTTCCATTTAACGTCTTCATAAGAAATGCGGGCAAGGTTTTTGGGTTGCCCAATGATAACAACAGGGTTTATGCTTGGATCTGACGTCACAAGCGCTTTAGCGAACTTAAGGGTCACGTTCGCCATCTCGAGACTTGTCTTTCTGTCTTGTGCATACAGCTGAAAGAAACGCAACAAACATAAAAGTTGTGCAACACCATCCATGCAACACATACTGTACATACTCAATGAGACACATACCAATGGACTATCATTCGCAGCCACGTTTTCTTACATTTTTTGAAGAGGGAGGGAAACTTACTTCGAGGAAAGACAGGGAAGGTGTGGGGAGGGGGGGGGGGGGTGTTTAAGTTAGTGGTCGACCGAAACCAAGTTTTTCACTTTCGGCCGAAACCGAAACTAGTACCGAAACCAGTTATTTAATTTCGGCTGAAACCGAATTCATTACCGAAACTGGCATTTTCGTTTCGTCCGGAACCGAAACCTCTACCCAAACCAGTATAACAGTTTCGGCCGAAACCGAAACCACTACCGAAACCAGAACCTAACCTGAATAATATCCGTTTTAATAACTAGACAAAAGGAAGGATAAAATTAAAAAAATTATGACTGTGTAATTTTTCATAGACATAGACTAGATTGGAAGGCACAGCCTGGTTTACCCATTTCCCGCCCTGCACTGAGCAAATCCACGGGCACCCTCTCACCCCCCCTCCCAAAAATGTTTCAGAATTAAAAAAAAAAATTGTCAATGCCGAAAGACTTAAAAACTTTCGTTTGCATTTTTTTGGGTCAATAGTCTTGTTTTAATTAAATAACCATTAATTCTTGGCGAGGGAAGTCCAGAGCACTGGAAAAGGGCTTCGTTCAATAAGTATAAGCTTTGTTGAAAACATAAGAAAAATAAAAGCATAAATTCCCTCTAGTGCAACGAGGCCATAAATGATTGAAAAAAAATGTTATTATTGAATAGCGTGGGCATGGCAGATGCAAGCAGGATCTGTGATGGCGACCCCTGTGTGTTCCTAGTCTGCAGCCTAGTTAGTCAATGGAAACTGGCTACTGCCGGCAGGTGAAACTTGGTTACGGCTTCACCGAAACTGTAGCATACGATTCGGCCGAAACCGAAACAAGTCAAACCAGTTTCGGCCGAAACCGAAACTGAGAAATAACTTCATGGCCGAAGCCAGAACCGAAACCAAAACCGAAACCGAAATTCGGTCGACCTCTAGTTTAAGTTACCGCTCCTAGAGGGTGCAAATTGCCATTGGGTGTATTGTCGCCATTGGTGACATACGGAAATGGTGGGAGCCACTTGCTGAAGATTGAGAAAGTAAGTAGTTCGTGCTCGAATCAATCGAGACATGCAGTGTCCCATAAAACAGTCAGTGTGGTGTATTTTCTAACTTAGTAGATAACCCTTCCCTAGCCCCAACTTAACAGTTTGTGATCCAGAAAACACCGTTAACATGGTGGCTGAAGTTACACAAACTAGGCTACGCAAAATTTCGATAACCACAAATATTTCACTGTAGGCCTATTCACAAGTTGTCGCAACGGTCAAAAACCGTTTATACTCAAAAGAAAAACAACTACAACTTCATATTTGGAGATTTTCAATATGCATGTTGACTTACGGTGTTAAACAAGTCCTCCTGCCTTCAGGCTAGTGTTGCACTGTATTAAGTTTTTGCAGGACGGTACGGTATGGTTCTGAAAACGGCGGTCTACGGTAATATCACAGCAATTTATGAAATAATTTTGCGATCCACATGCGCACAGCAGAATCAAATATGGCTCTTTGCATTTAATTTTTACTAATTAAATTTAATAGTTTTATTTTACTAATAGCGCAACTTCGCTTTCGTCTTGATGAGACGCTATGACTTCGACGACAACTCGCACAAGCTCGGACATGCTTGTTACAGAAGAGCTGCTCCCTCTCTTCCCCCTCCGACCCGTTCCGCAATGTGGGTACTTCCTCTGCCTAGCAGTGGTATCGGATTTCACTCGCTCGTGCGAATTTCGCACCTCCGTATCGGCACTTACTCGTGCAAGTTTAGTTAAAACAATTGCTGCCATCCAAAAACAAAGAGGGCAAAGCTGGTTGTCGGCACCATAATCATGGTGTTATGGTAATACCGTGGTGCTAAAAAAGGAATGATACAGATACCGTTATTTTTTTTTTACCGTCAATACCATTAGTACCGATTTACCCTACAACACTACTTCAGGCATTCACCACGACAACACTACTAAATTTCTAGTGCTAGTTTTTTTTTGCAGGTACAGTTTGAATCTATGCGCATTGGATAGTAGCAACCAGTACTGACTGGGTAACTTCCTTTTTCTCTACGTGCCACATTTTTGAAAGATGTTCTCCCAAATCCTTACTCATGAGGCTTAAAATATACAGATTTTGGCCATTACACCTGAATTGGCGCAAGGGACTGAGCTTATGAACCTTCAAATCTGTTTATTTTAAAAACCTCATTAGTAGGGAGTTGAGGCAAACAGTGCCACGAGCAAACCGATCCTCCTGGCAATTGCAAGCAAGCTCGTGGCAATTGCCACGGGTGCCACGAGCTATTTCGAGCCCTGGTCCAATATAAAGTGTGTATCTTGCAAAATGAGACCTCTGTATTAGCAGGGAACATTCAATATTTAGCACTCTGCCTTATCACCTTAACTTATAGTACGCAGCATCTTAACTTAAAAAAGACCCAAGCAAAATAATTTCAGAAAATATTAGATGTTTTAGCTTCATCATTAAGCTAAAAAAAACTGCACTAATAAGTAGAACGGCAAAGTTAACCAAAGAAGCGATAGTTTCAGCTTGGACGAATGTTTCGTCATCTGTGTTGTGAACGTTATCTATTCGATATAAGCGATGTGATGTGTTTTTTAAAGGCCGATAGGCTCATTTTACTTGGTACAATTCAAATTATAAAGAAACACTGTTACACTTTACCATACAGTCCTTCAAACCATGTGTGGTTTAGGGCGAATTTTCAACAGTTTGTATTTTGGTTTTCCAAAAACTCCTGTCATCAGGCCGATTCGTCTACGAACTTTTTCCAAACTAATGCCGACATGTCGTTGTTGGTGGCGTGGAAAAAGTTCGTAGACGAATCGGCCTGACGAAGACACGAGATTTTGGAAAACCAAAATACAAACTGTCGAAAATTCGCCCTAAACCACATGTGGTTTGAAGGACTGTTTGGTAAAGTGTAACAGTGTTTTTTTTTATAATATAATGATGTGATGTGTGTTACAATATTAACGTTTTAGTTACGTCCCTTTCATTGTATACTGTGCCCCTTTTTCAACTAATATCAAAAGAAAATAAAGAAAAGCTATTACTAAAAATATGTTAATAATAATAAAAAAAAGTGTAGGGCACCAGCCTGGGGCACCTATTCTCAAGGGTGCATCTGCTATTGGCAGACGGGCAGACGGGCACACGGCCTAGTCCGACACTGTGTCAGAATAAACTAGAGGAGGGGGTGGGGGCGAGTTCCATTTAGCTCTCCGCCATAAAATTATGTAAACAATCATAACCACCCTTAAACTTGCCTAACCAACCAAACCTAAACACAATAAACTTGATAACGTGTTTTAGACGCCGAGAACCAACCAAGTGGGAAGCTAAATAGAACTGTATCCACTAACTGTACGCCATAGGTATTAGGTAGAGCTCCATCTAGTACTCCATACGGACTTAAAGCGCCCCCACTCTCCTTACCCCTTACTTTAAAAAAATCCAAGGCTACAACTTACAAGTTTGTTTGCGTTTCGTTTGAAATATGTCCCAAGAATAAATTGCAAATTATGGTCTTTCACGCATTCAGAATAAAACAAGGCTACGTTCATGAATACTAACGCATACACGCTATTATGATTTCCTAATCATTAAGCCTAATAAAACATTTATATTAGCCGAAGACTTACAGAGCATGAGCGATCAATGTCATTACAAAAATTAACCGGTCATCTCCAGGCTAAATGCGAAGCATCGTGTGGTCTCAGCTCAGTGTGTACAGTTAGGTTCATTGTCTGAATTTAGCAAACTGTATAACTGCACTTTCCTTACACTATCACGTAACAGAAATTTTAAAACACTTTCTCGATATTACAAACAAAGTAAACTTTTGTTTTGATTGTGATCTTACCAGAACAAACACCTACGTACAGCTTACGAGCATTTCACTTTAAAATAGCAATGAATAGCTAGCTATCTTCAACTACACGCAGATAATAAAAGTAAAAATACATATACGCTTTCAACAATCATATAAACACACAAGTTAATTACACTTTATTTAAGCTTTGTTACACTACTCAGTAAAGATTTTTGAAATAATTCAGAGAGAAATATTTTTTTAAAATAAACTTAGATATTGCTAAGTATAAACGACACGCATACTCTTTATACCAGTTCAATTGTAGCTAACAATTTTTATTTGAAATAATTTACGCTAAAAAAATTTAAAATTGTAAACCACCATTAAACTAATAGAAACTCCTAATTCTAATTTTGCAGTACTTCACTGAATTATTAGTATTATTTTATTTTTGCGGTTCACTGCTAAACAAAATGGCTGCGCCCTTACTTTACGCGGCGTGAAAATTTCTTTAATGATAAAAGCTGAGCCTGAAAGCATGACGAGTGGCTTTGTAAGATCTTTATTTTTGTGAACCAATCAACCAGGATGAGTTTTTGTAAAGTTAAAGCCGTGCACCAATGGATCCGAAGTAAGTTAATGTGATTTACACAAAGTTTTTTTTTATGTATTTAAAATTGAATGTAGCTCAAGACGGTCCACCCAAGCTAGGATTATTACAACCAGGGCTCGTTAATCGGCTCCTATTAAATCTAATATTCCTAGACGCAAGAAGTCCCCTATCCTAACTAAATTACACACACCGAACGATCACGTCGGCAACAATAGGATGTACCAGCCAACCCTACCGCGTTTTGTTGGGACAGTTTTCCCAGTTCCCGTGTGCAGTATTTTATCGAATGCGTGAGCATTTTCGTGACGAACAAAACCCGGTGTCAATTGGTTATTGTAGACGGTCGCTCAAACGAAATGTACACCTGTAGTTCCGTAGGCACTTTGCTGAAGTGAATCAGTTATAAAGTTGAATGATCTTAGATATACGTGAAACCGTGATCGTTAGCACCGTTTGCTACAATGGCAGTGATAGCGCAGGGGTGGGCCGGGGGGGGGGGCTGAACTCCCTCCCCCCAAATAATTCACGTTTTCTTTGCAAGGTAACTTGAAATCAAATGAATAAACTGAGCTTTTATTTTTTTTATTTTATTTTAGTTTATTTATTTATTTTTGTAGCAACTTTGCAATGTATGTGTAGCCTAACATATTTTGTTTGTTTATGGGGGTGTTTTAGAAAAAAAATTGACTACATTGAAGCTTGCGTTACATTCAAGTTGAACTAAACGTAATAAAAGTGTCTAATGTGACTGCCTTGAAAAAAAAGTTATTGGCCACTGTTTCCAGATGTGCCCTCTGTCCCCCCCCCCCCCAAACAATTCAGTTCTGACGTCGTCACTTCACAATGGTGAGGATGAGGACGATACGGCAATTGTACCTCTGAGAAATTAAACATTAACCTCCGACAGCTCTTTCCCTAAGCTCCCTTGCTAGTGAATCTGCCACTCAGTGTGGGGGAATTAAATACTGAAATCTTATTGCTATTTGTGTTTGTAACTATAGGGAGTAGGTGTACTGTGAATTAACAAGTATAGGTTATTAAGTAAACCAGTATTTTCTTGTTTTGTTACAATTTTAACAAGTAGGCTATAATATGTTTTCAGGATTCAGTTCATCTGTCGCTAACCTGGCTCCCAAAGTGATGAACGAAGAAGTCCGATTAAAGAAAAATGAAATGTTTAATAAAGAGCTTAGTCGTCAAAAGGCTCTAATAAAAAGAGTGGAAAAGATTGAAGTTTCTGTCAAAGGACCGCCTGAAGAGTGTACACTAATAATGAACAAGGAAATGTCTACACCATACAATTGTGCCATGCGTAAGTTTTTCAATGTATATGCGTCTATTTTTTCGATAAAGAGAGCATTGCCTGCCATGATCCTTGTGGTATAACGTTTTCTCCCTGCGGAGGAGTGGTAAATTAGTTCAATTAGGCCTACCTAATTTTTTTCTTACGTAGCCAGTAAGTTAGTGATAAATACTTGTTGGTTTTTCAGCAGGCTTGTTGGAAAGAGCTAGGCTGATATTTAAACTATGTTCCATACGGTACATGGAAAAATGCTTAAAAATGGTCCAGATGAATTTTGATTTTTAGTCGTATTTTTTTTGTACTGTAAACATTTAGGCTAGACTAAACGTCAAAATTTACTTTGAGCAAACCAGGGCAGATTTCTAAGTTACGGTATTCACCACTGTCAGTCGCCATTGTTATTCGGGATAATCGGCTTGGCGACTTCAGTGTTACTTCATCTTAGACAGAGACTTAAAATAAATTTTGGTACACAACAGCCATATCTCAGCAACTGCAGTAGCTCGAGACAAGCAATTAGCCGCATTAGGCTACGTCCTGAATTGCCAATTAGTATTTCAGGATAGTTTGTGGGCCTTTTTTTTTTCTGTTTGATCGTTAGAAGAATGTAACAAATGATTAAACCATCAAATGATGCCATAAAAATTTTAATTGTACTGGCCAAATGGTGAGTGCGGAGTGGTTACCATTCGTGGATGTCGGTGTGTTGTGTAAATGACATGATATGCAATTGTATGCACAAATAATATGCTGCTTTAACCGACCTGCATTTTCAACCCGATGCGGAGGGGGAAGAAGAAAGTAAGAGGCGGACAATTCCAACCTTTATTTTGCTAGCCATTATTATTTTTTTAATGCAAACTGCCTGTTACCAAAATAAGGTTTTGTGGCACCCAGGGCCCCCGCTGTACCACGCTGGTTGAAATGCATTTCGTGGGGAGTTAACTATTCATGAATTGGAACAGCACTTATCGTGACACACATTATCAAAACATAACCTTCACTAGTCATTAAAACCAGTTACCACTGACTTTTCAATTACTTCAAATTAATAATTTTTTTTTTAATCCTGCCAATGTTTACAATTTGCACAAAATAAACCGTTAGGCTTACTTGAATTACTTACAACTTGTTGTTTCTTTCCCCTCAGATATTGGAGAACTTGCTACCAAACAAGCTGTTTTGGCATCAGTTAACGGAAAAATATGGGATATGCATCGACCGTTGACTGACGACTGTGAGCTTCAGTTTATGTCTTTTAAACAAAAAGACCCATACCATGTAAATAAGGTATGTCTCATAGTTTTACACGATATTTGTTGTATAAATTCTGTAGTAGGATGTGGATGTAAAATTAATGTACTTCGTTTGTTTTCAGGTTTTTTGGCGAAGTTGTAGTTTTCTTCTTGGTCTGTTGGCGGAACGTACTTTCAGAGAAGAATTTTATGTGGAATTGCATAGTTGGCCTGCACCTGATGGTGGGTATTAGTTTTGAAGGTGTCAACCATTTGGTGGAAGCGACACTTGCAGTTGAAAACACTTCACTCATTCTTCCTAATTTCAACCGATGTCCTCTTTTTTGAACTTTGGCATCTACCTAATAATGTATCACAACACTTTAGTCAAGATGGTTTACTTCTTTTTCCTCTAAAGGCGACTGTGTTCTACATGAAAAAGGCATTTAAGTCGAGCAATAATTTGCAGTGTTTTCATCTAACGTCGTAAAGCAGACGTATTATAATACTAACGAAGTATCAGTACACATGCTCTGAAAATGTTCTCAAGTCTACAATAAAGCTTTTACCATGTGTTCAGCAGATCAGCACCTCATGGAAATGCGTGACCTGCCTTTGCAAAGTAGAAGTTGACTAACTTGCAATGTTACACACACACACACACACACAGTATATGCAGGAAGTGCCAGCTGCACACTTTAGTGAAGAATAAAGCTGTGCCTTAAGTTTTTGCTGTTTTGCGTAATCTTTGAAAATCTATCGTCTTGCTGTAGACGATTTACAATATCGAACCACAGATTTTGTTTCACTACGGCAGGATCAGCTAACAAGCATTCTATGTTGTTTATTGATCATTTATGTATGACATTTTGTCAAAAATTTAACCTTTCTTGAGAATTTTTAAAGCTGTTCTGTGTTCCTGATAGTGTAGTCAACATTTGGGGGAGCATGTGAGGTTGCTTCGTCACATAGCACCTCTGGCCTGAGGCACTGCATTGTTGCCCAAGTTTTTGGCGTTGCTGCTGTTCAGGCAAGACGTTTCTCATCATGCAATAAACAGTTTATCGCATGATGAGAAACGTCTTGCCTGAACAGTAGCAACGCGACCATCACCAAATCATCCAAGATTCTGCCTTCACCCTTGCAAGTTGGCCCACTAATTGAAAGATTCTAGACTGAGCAGAAGTGCGAGAGATGATCTCGCGCGGCCCGGCTTGCCTGTCTCGCTCATTAGGAGTTTGCTGCGCTAGTCCACGCTTTGTTGCTTTGGTCTCGCGTAAATGGAGTTGGGCCTTAGGTGGGAGGCCAAAACCTCTTTCTTGCATACAATTGTACGGCCATAGAGATTCATGAATATATTTATTCACAATGGCCAGGAGTACAAGAAGAAGGCTTGAAGTACTCTTAACCGCAAAATACTTTTAACTGATTCAGTGTAGTGTTGAATTGAATACATTATTAAGTCATTTGCCAGTTTACTAAAAATAAGAATTAAAACAAGATATTTAAATTAACCCACCGCATTTATCATGACATGAAAGTCAGAACTTTTTACAGTTCTTTATAAGGCTATATTTTGTAGTGCAAAAATATACCGAGTCGGATGCCTTAATCCGTCACAGAACAAATCCTTAATACTGGCCAACACTCTTGTGTTCCTAACTCTTTATTGACTTCTGAATTCTGATATAGTGTCATATCAAGTACTTTTTTCCCAACTTGTCAATACTCCAATTTTTCGACAAAGTAAAAAAAAAAATTGAATGAGTTGTGGAAAAAAAAGATAGCAATGTAATCTTTTCCAGATGCTGTAGAATTAAAAAAAAAATACATAATAATAAAATTTTTGCCTTAAAGAATAAATAGTAAATAAAGAAACACAAATAAATGTTTCTTAGACACCTCCCGTATCCTGGAAAACACCCCGCATTTTGGCTTTTTTTTTTCTAATTTTCAAAAAAAAAATTGTGCTGTTCACGCATTTTAAGTCCATCTTGCAGAATGAAGATTTTGGACTAAAGCTGCAAGTTATAAGCTCCTTTTATTATCGTAGAATGGTACAAGTGCATACATAACCTACATTCTAAAATTTCTTTAATCATGTTAAAAATTTACAACTGGTAGATTTTTAGGAGATTATGACCTTGTATTGACCATAATGAACACTTTCTATGCTAAAAAAATGTTCTGTCACCCCACATCAACATTTTCAGTAAATAAAAAATAAAAATAAAATCTACCTCGGAGAAATAATTTGTCCGAGAAACATTTTTTTTTTTACTTTGTGTTGCCTAATAATCAGTACAGTATAACCTCGTTAATCATAACTCGGACTACAAGATTTCCTTCTTAATAAGAATTTTTTTCAAGATTTTGGTTGGTTAGCTACTCGGACAGCACTAAATGTATACGGCTATAACGAACTCGGTTAATATGAAAGTACGGATAAGACGAACAAATATTTGCAATTCAAGCTTATTTTTACGAATTTGCTGGTCGCAACGGTTTCTTTTCCCTCCCCCTTGAATTTCGCTTCGTTTCACGCAAACATCAATCGCTAGTTGACGTCATCTTGGGAAGTGATGAGAGTTTTGTCCGTCTGCGCAAAAGCGAAGGTCAAGGACGAATGAAAAGAAAATACCGTATACCGGTAGGCTACATTTTTTTTAAAGTTGCAGTCCGATTTCTCTCGTCCATTTAGTAGAACTACGGTTAATAGGAACAGTTTTAGCAGTCCCCTTAAAGGTTGTATTAAAGAGGTTTTACTGTATTTAATTTTTCATTTAATATGCCTTAGCATTTAGTAATTTAGCATTATGCATTACTGCTTGTTTTAGTACAGTCTCTCTTTCTTACTGTTTCAGTTCGCCATGGTAGTTTTGTTTATGATGTTGATCTGAAAATTGATAACTGGAAAATTCAAGAGGTTTGTAAAACTTTGCATATTGTGTTGCTTAACAAAGTTGAAATTAAAATAAAAAAAGAGGTGGAGGAACTCCCGAGTAAGCCCTGTTCTGATAGCCTTACAGAAGACCACTTGCATATCTGTGCTGTGACAAACTCCTATCTCATCCCAGGCTCCCAAGTGGTCCTAGCCTTTAGATTGGGATGGTGGGATAGGATGAGGCCATTGCAGCCTGGCACTTTCTGCCATGGGTCCAGGGACTTTCCTTAGAGCATGGGGAGTCATAATAGACTCAGTATGTAGCTCCAATAGCAAGTCTGGAAGCTCCTCTTAGTAAGAAAGGAGCCAGCAGTGCACTTATATACCCTGTTAGCCGGACTTGATAATAGGTATGGGTGTGGAAATTTTGAATACACTTTGTAAATTCAAATGTAGTTTGTGGATGTGGAAACCTCTTGAAAGTTGATTGTGGTTAATAGTACCATTTGTTTGTTTAGTGGGAACAGTTTATTAGGTTTTTTTTTTTTTTTTTTTTATATTGTGCATTGTTTTCATTGTAGGCCTAGATGAGAGGCTTGCCTAACTTGCGCTGTAACGAAATAGTTTTATCCATCAACAGTTTTAGTTTCTTTAAGGGTAACACTTAGTCCTTGTTATTAATTTTTATAAGTTCATCAGTTCATCAGTGAGGAATTAAAAAAAAAAGCAGTACGACAATGCAGTTAATGCATATAGTGTATAATATAGTTGTACAGTGAAACTTTTTCGTAATTCTGGGTGTTTAATATGAATTAATACGAATAATGATCGTAAGTTAAACTTTTTGACACAGAAGCTTAACAGATTTCATTGTTGTAAGAGGGTTATTGTTTACTGTATGAGTAATTGTTATGAGGTTCAACTGTACTTAAGAAAATTAGGTAAAGTTACTGAAAATTACTAAAGTGGTTGGTATTGCATTTTATGAAAGTGCTTGAAAACATACCTGAATTACCAATGCCACGACAGTACAGGCCGGGAAATGTATTTTTTTTTCTCCACAGGTTTGAATGACCAGAGTGGTAGTGTTGGGCGGTACCAAAACGTTTTCAGTCCGTGACTACCAAGCTTAGTACCTAGGTACTCAGTTTGCTCCGGTACTTATGAGTTATGAATGATTTGGTATCTGGTATTATAGTGCTGTGGTGCCAACACCCGATTTTTAAATAATAACAACAAATTTCATTGAAAATGTGTTTTGTTGATATGCTGTTAATGAAGCAATTTATTGTATGAAACAACGCAGCGAAACAATCAGTTTAAGATCTATAATGGTAACACTGGAATTTTAAAAAATGCACAAAAGTGGAGCTGAATTTGCATTTCTTTGATGCTACAACCAGCTTTGGTTTGCATTACATTTCTACTTGGATAGCATGTTAACTACAAATTTTAGAAGATGGTTTTTTTTTATCAAATATGTCATGAAACATGCATTAAAATATGCATGTTTCATGGCTTATTTGATTTAAAAAAACCATCTTCTAAAATTTTGTCATTAACAACATGCTATCCAAGTAGAAATGTAATGCAAACAAAAGCTAGTTGTAGCATCAAAGAAATGCTAATTCAGCTCCACTTTTGTGCATTGTTTAAAATTCCAATGTTACCATTATTGATCTTTAACTGATTGTTTCGCTGCTTTGTTTTGTTTTTTTAGAGCTTTGAGCCCTACAACACAAGGACTAAGTGAACTATTGTTATAATTTTAGCACCTTTTTTCATATTAAAACATACTTGTATTTTAACAATGCACGGTATCTGGTACTGCTGCTTTTTTGGTACCGCAGTACACCATGAGAACTGGTTTACCGCCCAACACTAGGGGTGGTTCCGACATTCTGTCCCATTTTTAAAAACCGGCAGAGCTTGTCAGCGGTGAACCGTGACCGGAACGATCAATACCTTTTCTGATAGGCTACACAATATGCCTCATAGCTACCGCTCTCGCTTCGGCTATACATATAACACCAGAAACTGCAACTAATCACTCAACCGCACTATCGCACAACCACAAATAATCAAGTGGCTCTGAACATCGGTGGTGGAACTGACATTCTGTCCCATTTTTGAAACGTGGCATAGCTTGTCATTGATGCACCTTGACGAGAGCGATTCAATAATGAAAACGGGTCTTGAATGTCGGGATAGGTCCTGACTTTCTATCCCACTTTCTAAAAGTGGTGTAGCCTGTCAGTGGTCAAACGAGTTTTGTTGACAGGAGCTATTCACGGATGGCCTAGAATAGCAGTGGTGCGGCTTGTTGTAGGGAGACTTTATCGGTGTTGGATTTTGTCACTGCCCTTCCAACAGAGGTGAGATGGCTTGACGGTGGTGAACCTTGTTGAGCTACCACGGGCAATCATAACTCTGATGAATTGGTACTACACCCAAGAGATGACAGTGTGCTAGAGTGGTTCAACCTCGAAATCATTTCGTGCCAGGAATGGAGTGAGGTAGGTGGAGTGTTGTCCTTGTTCTGCGCTGTTTGCCGGTATATGGAGTCGTTAAATCAGGCACTCGTCGGTGAAGTTGTTGGTATCTAAGTCTGCAGCATTTTTGTTAAGATTCGTTTTGCAGGCAACTTGGCAATCCTCTGCCTGTCAGCTAAATCCTTAAAAGCACTGCTGTCAACCTGTGATAGCATGGGTATGCAGTTGTACTGTTTGCTCCTGATACGATCATAAGGCTGTCTCTGCCTTTTTTTTTGGACCTAAAGGCCACAAGGGGAAATACTGTACTCCCCCGAAAGTATACTTTAACTAATAAACTTTTGCATAGTAGCAACTATCTTGGGCACATCATCTTTGTTGACTTGCAGAATAATGCAGACATGCGCAGGAACTGCTGTACCTTATAAAAACACAGACAGGCAGTGGCTACTGTGGCGAACAAACGGCATCACAAGAAAAAACACTAACACACCACCACAAATAAGAAATACAGTTCCAGGTCGAAATATTTGGATGCACAGGGGCAAATTGCACTCCAGAAGCAACTCTTGGAGTGCAAAATTGCACGCCGAAGTTGCATTTTTCATAACTTTTGAACCGCACAAGCTACAGACTTGCGGTTTGCGGCATTTTAAACAGCTTGGAGTTAGATTTCTAGTGACACCATTACTTCCAAAGAAGTTAAAGTCCATTTTTTACTGCGTTTGGGTAAACTATAGATATAGGTTTTCAGTTGAATAGTTAAGCTAGTTATAAGCAAAGTGCAGGAAAATGGTACATATTATTGTGAGGCTGAATGTTACAATTTTCAATGGCTGGAAAATAGGAAACCATTGTGTTGGTTTACATTGCACTCCAAAGAAGTTTTTACACTCCAGTAACATATTTTGAAGTGCAAATTTGCACCCTGATTAAAATTTGGAAATTCGACCCCTGCAGTTCCTTGAATTTTCGGTGGAAAACTGGTGCATAAAGACATAAAAAACACAATCCATTATCTTCGTCCACTTTCTTCAGAATGGAAATGCCAAACAACTGAGAGATTACATCATTAGTCAGTCGGAATTCGAATCGGCCGCTGCATTGCTTTGACCTCTGATCTCTACCTACTGTTTAAGTATAGCTCCGTTGTCGATTGAGTTCGTCGGACAGTTCGAGTCAACCAACCTAGTGATGTGCAGAGAAAGGCAGGGTTGTAGATGGTCATGAGGGCTAAGCTGTTGGCTCGGAATCTGCTAATAGCAATATATTCTAATCAATGAAGGGGGAATTCTTGGAGAGATGTGGAGTACGGAAGGATAGATGTGTTGTTCCATCTTATGACGGGACGATGATGTTGTTTGACGTGCATAGCAGTGCCATTTACTTGTGGCTCCTTTCTTTATTTTCTTATGTGTTCACCAAGTCTCTTCTGGAGTTTAAACTTTGTTTCCCCGATGTAGACTGCCCCGCAAGTCTCACAGGGCATGCCTCACCTCACCTTTCTTATTGAAGTGGCTGGGGATCACAGGTGGTTCAGCATCAGAATATCTGGGATCTCCCTTGGCTCTCGCCTTGGAGGTTGTTGGTTCTGCTCCGGAGAGGGAACCGGTGGGCGGGGAAGGAGGCTGAGCCAGGGGGGATGGTGGGAGTAGTGCCCGACCGTGAAACTTCCTCCCTCAGAAGCCTCTTAAGATTGGTCGTATGTGTATGGAAGCACCTGACGTTGTTTCTCCCTAGTACCGGGTGCATGTCATCACATCTTCCCACAACGTAGGTAACAATGGCTGCTGGCTGGCTGCTGGCTGGCTGCTGACTGAAGCCCGAACGTCGGATGCCACAGTGCCCAGTGGGCCACTTTTGGTAAGCAGAATACTACTCTGATCTTCTGTCATCCGAATTTAACGGCTACGACACCAAGCTTTTTTTGGTAAGGGCGTTGATAAGTTTAACCGGGTACCGGAGAAGCAGGGATGTGGTTTTGGTCACTTCTAGATGTTTCTGAGCCTTGGCGGCCAAGAATGGATGGTCCACAATACGGTTGAGTTCATTTTGAAGGATAGCTCTTAGCTGATGTTCGGGGTGTCCTGAGGAGATGTCCTGACACATCTTCCAGAATGTGAAAGTTTTCCTAATTGTAACAAAAAAGATGGAAGAACGATGTATCATTAGTGCAACGTCAAGAAAACCGATGCTGTTGTTAACTTCATTCTTAGATGTGAACTGGATGCTGGGTTCCTCTGGTTAAGCTTAGAAAGGACAGAGGTGATATCGTCGACGAATCTCCTCCAGAGTGGCATGTTGGGGAACAATTTAGTTCTGCTCAAGACCCCATGGGGTACCTTTTAACTTGCCAGTTTGCTTGGCAGCGGAAAGTCACGTAAATGTTGGATAGGACTAGCTTTAACAACTCACTGTCAACTCTGTGGCTATCATCATCGTTTCCAATCCTTACAGTAGTCCGGTCAAGCCCAGCAGGAGAGAACGGGGAATGCTGGGGAATAAGCTCACCACGTCATACTGCTGATTGCGCAGAGTATGATGTGGTGAGTTTGTTCCCCGTTCCCTCCTGCTGAATGTGCTGGACCTGACTGCTGATAGGATTGGAATCGATGATGATCCCCACAGGCTTGACAGGGAGTTGTTAAAGCTAGTGCTATCCACCATTTATGTGACTTTCCGTGGACGAAGATACTGGCAAGTCAAAGGTACCCCCATGAGGTATTCCGTGCTTGCCTGTGCTTGCCGAGTTAGTTAAGCAGAACCTAGATGAGTGTATTACTAGCTTGTTCCCTAACATGCCACTCTGGAGAAGGACGATGTCCTTGCGGCGCCCAATGAAGACGACATCACCTAAATCCTTTCCAAGCTTAACCAGTGGAATCCCAACATTCAGTTCATGTCTGAGAATGAAGCTGACAACAGCATTTTTTTTCTTGACGTTGAACTCACGAGACATCGTCCTTCCATCCTTTTTACTCCATTTAAGAAACCTTCACATTCTGAGAGATGCGTCCCACACTCCTCAGGGCATGCTCAACATCAGTTCCGGCTATCCTTCAGCATGGACCTTTCATGCCTGGCCGCCATGGCTTGGACACATCTAGAAGTGGCCAAAACCACATTCCTGCGTCTCGGCTGAACTTATCAACGCCACTACCAAAAAGCGTGGTATCATAGCCGTCAAATACAGAGGACAGGAGCTGAGAGTAGGGCAAGACGAGAAAAGATTCTTAATAACCAAGCAGCCATTGCTAAATATGATTAAATATATCAGATTTATTATCAAAAACAAATTGGTAAAAGGAAACTGGAAGGTAGAAAACATTATCCTCTAATACCAGCCCCTAGTAATTTTAAACAAGATTTACAATTTCTAGACCCATTTGGGTGTTTTATCATGAATGTTAGTGATAAAACATTAAAGTACTGATAGAAGATCAAATGAGTTCAAAAACACTTTAAAATCATGGAAAGATCAACTATTCTGAGACCCAGTTTTCTCACTTGTAATGAATAGTTTGCTTTCTCCAAGCATCATTTGTAATAATTCTTGAAAATTTACAGCTCTTGTTTCAAGGTTTCTGTTTCAAAATTGTCAATTCACCACACACTTCCACGAACTCTACAGTTATACTATGTCCAGCAAATTTTCAACAATTCCCATTGCTTCATCAGGCTTTAAAAGGTTGATTTAGTCCCTGATCACATCTTGCTTCTTTGATGTTCACAATCGCCGTTTGCGAATTCGCCGGTAATCGTGGCCTACTATATTTGTCGGGCGGTATATTGTCCGACGTGCAGCCACCCAACAAATACAGTGTAGTCACGATTACCGGCAAATTCGAAAATGGTGATTGCGAACATCAAAGAAGCAAGATGTAATCAGGGACTAAATAAACCTTTTGAAAGTCAGATGTAGACAACAGGGAGTTGTTGAAAATTGCTGAACATAGTAGTTAGTATCGAGTTTGTTGAAGTGTGCGTGTTTACTTGGTGAAATGACAATTTCGGAATTTCGTCATGTTCCACAGTACGAACTTAAACGGAAGTTTTTCGTGGAAAGGTTTCTGTTGTTTTATTGTTAACATCTGCATAAACAAATTTAAATCAAACTGTTCTGTGTTGGAGCATTGCGTTGTTGATAGCTTACCCATTTCTGGGTTCAATTTCCTGTTTCTGGAGTACCCGACTTATAAGTTGTTTCATCACGCGTGTTCAGCAGTGGTGCTTTTCACAGACCAACCAACAATCACTTGCTGCTTGTTGTCTACCAATCGTACAACCTGCTAACTTTAGTGCCTAACGTAAACACATGCAGCTCAGAAGGCCAGAATAGCTTTTATTTTATCCTGGATTATAATATAATAATTGTGTTGCAGGACGAGCTCCGAACCTTAACAACAACTATGATGAAGATCTGCTCTGAAAGCTTGCCATTTGAAAGATTAGAAGTTGAAATTGACTTGGCCTTAGAAATGTTTGAAGACAATAGGTAATGTATTTATTTTTTTTTTTTACCCATGAGCATAAAATAAATCTAATTTACTGCAATGGTTACTGCCCAGGTACAAATTGGATCAAATTCCTAACATCGCTGCCCGCTCACCCAGTCGGAAGGTGACACTGTACCGTGTTGGCGATCACATCGATGTCAGTATAGGACCCATGATTTCCAATACGGATGTCATTGGGAGGTTTACCTTGGCTGCGGTAAGTCATAGAAAATACTGTTGACATTACTGTATTAGACTAAACACAGGATATGGCTGGTCAGTAGTGGTATCGGCAGAGTTGATAGGTACTGTATTTTTTATCATATCATCAGAGGGAGAAAACGTTTCCAATACCTGCCGTAAAACACCTATTAGCAGCCCTGGCTAAGGTACTGCCCACCGCTCAAATGCTTTTAGTTCAGAAAGCTTGAAATTACCTAGTTACAGCCCTCCCGTCCCAGGTAACCAGGCTGTAACCAGATTATTTCAGAATTTCTGACCTTAAAGCATTTTAAACGTAATTTTTCTGCTATAAATTGACCAAAAGTTTCATACATTCAAAAAAATCAATGTTTCATCTTCTTATTTTTCTACACCAAAATTAAACTAAAAGCTTACACAAAAGCGAACTAAATAAACTAGTAAAGTAAACTAAAATTCCTGAACAAATGAGAATAAGGCATTGCTTTAATGCAAGACTGAACTCGGATCACGAAATGAATGATCACATAAACTCAGAATCTTTGTGATGGAGTTAGGCCTAAACACCTTCCCTGGACAGAAGTAAGATTCGAAAATTGTTTTACAACTTTGTAACGGTCCACCCCCCCCCCCTTTTTTTTCATCGAATTAATTTTAACAGCCCGTGGGTATTTAATAGGCGATTTACAGTATTATGCATCTTGAGCTTGACTTCTCCCATGTTTGGGTAAATATAGATAACTTTGGAACAGTTCGAGATACATACTTAAGGTTTGTGGCATTTTTATCAAGAAGTTTTATCGTCTTGTTCTGCTGAAGGTCAATGAAATGAAATCTTCTTGGTACACAGCCACTGGCGCTACTTGCATTGGGTCCGTGAAACTTAAATTTTACAAGTGTTTAGTTAAATTAGAAGCGTTAGAGAATGTTGCAGCCCACCAGCTTTTTCTTGTGGACAAAAGGGAAATTCGCCAACCCTTTTATGTGTAACTATATGTATGTTTTATTTCATTAAACACAGGTTCATCCAATTCAAACTAGCTTTGGGACGTTGTACAGATTCCAAGGTGTCGCTCTTCCGATGCAATTACCAGTAAGTAGACATTTAAAGGAAAAGAAAACATTTATATTTTCGTACATGCTTTTATTTATTTATTATTAATTGTGTAATTGCTTTAAAGACATCGTGCATTTGGTTTCCCAGGAAATTGCTTTTCTAGCAAAAACCAACAACCAACGTTTACAATGGAATACCAGACATCTTGAACAATTAAAAATACAATACCATACTAGGAGAACACGTTAATACAGTAGTTCGTTAAATTTTCGGTGAAAATTTGTCCACCTTCCCCAGAAAGTTCCGAAATTTTCGAAAATTTTGTTCAATAATTTAATGCAGAACTAAGTAATAGACTAGTTCTTCTTTATTTTGTATTTTCCCAATACCCAAAATTGTCCTATTGTGGCATTGTGTTTTAATTGTTCAATATTGCTGTTTTCTAACAATTTTGCTCATTTTCGCATGCAAGTTTCATTAAGACAAAACTGTCTTCATCAATCTGTGGTGTTGTCTGTCATTTGGATGTGAGAAACTTTTTCTTAGGTTTCAGCCTGGAGCAGTCTACTGGAGGGTGTGTGACCTTTGTTTGGTGCTTTTAAAGTCGCTTGTCAATGACAATGGGACGATAACCAGATTTGCAGTTCTCCTGCAAATGTGGATGGTTAACTGTTGGCTAGAGCCTAACGGTAAATATTGGTTGCTGATCAAAAATAACAAAATTGCTGACCACCAAAATCGGTTTCGACTGCTGTTTGTCAGTCAGAAAGTACAAAAGGCCAATATTCATGCTGCTGCTTCAGTTGCATTCGATGGAACAACTTCCAAATAATTAAGGAATGGTTGACACAACAATTATTTTAAGTTGCGTCAACCGAGCCCCGATAAAATTTTCCCATAGGCTTGTGCAGTTAATTGGGAAAAATCGCATGTGGGTTTTAAATAAGAATAATCTGTTTTGTGATCGTCCTTCTGGATATCTGGATAATTCAGCATTTAAAACCTTTTTGAATGATGTCAAAAAGGCCAATTTTTATCATCCTTTTAATTGCTGTGAAAATGGTAGGAGGGAAGCGGCCTTCTGCAGGTGGAAGAAGTGTGGGAAGAGCGCAGGCAACTGAATCACTGGCTACTGGGCTTGAAGGGGGCAGAGCGATGGTACGGTCACTCCGCGGGCCTCCAGGCAAAAGAACCAATAGTCTAGCGAAACGGTCGACATCTACGTCTAAACTGAGGTCCGTGTTCAGATCTAATGGTGACTTTATAAATGGCTATCATGACATTTCGTAGTTGTAAGCTGTGTCAAAGAAGGCCAAGATGTATTAAAACGGCTTTATTGTCGGTTGGTCAATAGGGCCTCGGCCTCTCTCTCTCCAACTTGTAAGAGGAACTCTTTTCTCCATAAATCACGCTAAGTTCAATGGACGTTAGAGTGCATTTTACAATAAACGTTTAAACACTGTAAAAGTCTCAAAGCGCACGTCATCAACAATTCGTGGCTTAAAGTCCAAAGCAAAAGGAATTACTCATAGCTACCTCTGGATTGAGCAGGAAATCCGTGCAGTAGCGGCGTTAGGCCTTAGTAATGGTGACCATAGGGATCGTTACGCCATCTAAAGGTGACGTCTTAGATGAGGAAGAAGGAAGAAGGTTTTTAATTAAAAGCGTATGGGTATAAGGGGAGAATAATTATGCTGGAGAGATTGCCGGTACAAGGGGGAGTGCTTTGGTCTTTAACATACAAGTAAAGAGTTCGCTCAACAAACAAGGATACAATCAAGTAGACATCGGCTTTAACAATGGCATGATGTTGTAATATGGTTGCCCGAAGGATTGGGATTGTTTGCATCAAGGGCTGTTACTTTTGTTAACAATACTTGACGTACATTGTTGGCGACTTGGCTTAATTAAGTAATTAGGAATGGTCAAACTAACGTAATAACATGCAAGGGACGTAAGGGGAAGTTACAGAGTGCGAAAGGAAAGGACCGTGAGGGAAATTTTACCACAAGAAGACGCCTCTCGGTCTTCCTCTGTTGTCAACACACGTTTTTACCTCGGGAACTGGACCTTTCGGACCTAACTCCAAGCCCAGCTCCTCTTTCGTCGTTTCACATTTAGCTCTCCTTCGGATTTCCTCAACGGTGTCGTTGACGTCGCCCTCCAGCACACTTTCGGAGATTGTTCCGTGGGCCGCTTCTTTGTCGCATCCAGACCGTGGTTCTCTTCGAGGCTCTCTCGTCGATCATGGAAACCTATACCTTCGTACACTCGTCGGCTCTCACTTTCTGGCCCGTCAACGTTGCTGCACAACCTGCACACTTTGTATCTACTTCAGCCAGCTGCACCTCTCTTTCTGTCACATTTCGCCAACATCCGTTGCCAATCTTCCCGTGTCTACATGACAATTGGAACACCGTCTTTCGCTTCTGTCGATCCTTCGTTCCAGTCTACTGGTCTACTCCGTTTCCATCATGGCTTTGAATCTTCCGGCCTCTGCCACACGACCAGGTAGCAGCTCCACAGCTCACGCCCCATCCCGTCCCCGCTTCCCACAATGTCTCGCTCTGGAATCAGCGGAAAAACCATGCAGACACGTCGTTTGGTGCCGTCCCTTGCCAAGTTCGGAACGTCTCTTTGCTGCCAGTGTGAATTGTCTTTCTCGTCTTATCACCATGCCAAGACATCGTGGTGGCCTTTCTTCATCCTTCGTCTTACTTTCAGACGATTTATCGGCACATTCCCCTCCGGGACCTGAGAAATGCACCTGCCCTGGCATTGTGTCAAGCAAGCCTCATTACGACCCACACCCTGCCTGCCAGTATCATCGGACGTAATGATCAGCCGTGCTAATTGGACATTGATAATGCAGAAACATTGTGAATGCTGTTCCTCCAACCCCCGATAAACCTGTTTCCACTTTGTCACACAAGCCTTTGCCCTTGGATCTGGCTCATCCCGTGTCGTCACCAATTCCTTCTTCCTCCTCCAACAATTCGGGATCGTCTTCACGCTCAAGAAGTTACGTCACCTCTCTTCAACCCGACCCTGTCCCGACACCCCCTTCAAAAAAGAAGAAAACCCTGTGCATCATAATCGATCATGACCACTGACGTTCCATCACCTTTGCTCACCGGTGTGTCTTCTGTAGCTGTAGAACCCGTTTAACATGCAACCCCACCGGACATTCCTACAACCATCAACCCATCTGTTCCTGTAACGGGCTCTGTCTCCGCACCACTTTCATCTGGTGCATCGCCAATTCCTGCGCCGACGGTCTCCGGCCGTATCAACCCTGTCACTCTGTTGAACTACACAACAATGCCTCTTCTATGCTCTCCCTCATCGGACTTTTCGGATGCCACAGTTCTCCAACGCTCCATCTGCCAAATTCTGTGTCTCTTAAAGTCAATGATTAAGCAACTGAAACCTTCCTCCGATTGAATCCTTCATTATGTAGTAATCTGGTGAACTCAAGTTCACTTGCACTGCTCTTGATACAGCTAGAAGCAAGAATGTTCTCCTCGCCGAGAAAATGGCCAAGCTCTGTTTCAATCTGCAGCTGGCGGACTCTACAATCAAAATGATCTCCCCTCTTTTGAAGAATGCTCAACGCTTGTGGAGATTATAATACTGCAAATTTTCAGCCTCACAAAAGCCAGCCTACGGGTTCTCACCTCACCACGTGTTCGTTCGCCTCGCACAGACCCAAGACGCCACCCCCATGACCCTCGCATAATTTAAGACCTATTGCCACGCTTCAACGAACATCGCTTCACCCGACCAAACCGCTGCATCAACTTCAGGTCCTCCAATGTCGACTACTCCCAAGACCAGTGTCGTACCTCCAATTCCATGATTCCGTTGTTCGCAGAGGCGGACTGGCAAGGTCGGTGGGTCGGAAATTCCCGACTGGCCTCTCGCCTTAGTGGTCTCTCAGCGGAAATAAATAAGTTAAAAAGGAAATTTAGTGCATTATTTAAAAAAAAAATTTGTAATACACGGTTACTCTTTATTTATTCTTGCTAAGTTTCACACCTTTCAGCTTTACATACTAAATTAACTCTTCTTTTGCAAGCAACGTTGGTTGTGTAAAAGCCTTTTTTGTCCTCCAAGTATGAATCCGAAATTCGAATTTCAACGACAGAATGCCGCAGTTTACTAGTTGAAGTTTCTCGCGTCATCACGATTAGTGAATGAAAGAGCAGCTGCGCCTGCGTATTGCACGGAAGCCGCTCTTCATGAATTTACAAATTTTACGTACGCATTCTGTCTGGAGTGATTTCATTAACTGACAGGACATTAACACACAGCTCCTTCGGTTACTAAACGCCATGGAGGTTATAAGAGAAAGATAAAGTGAAGTTGACATTTCTTCTGTCATGGAAATGAGCGAACCGATGAGAAATCTTCAATTTGCTTTAAAACGACGAAAACCGTCAAAATTGGTTATAAATAACGAAAAGTCAGGAGGGTTGAAAGGCCATCTCGGTTAGAAACAATTGGGTTAAAGTCCGTTCTGCACCCGGTGCTAACCCCACTCTAGTGAAAGCTACCGTGACTTTGCACTGATGAGTCATATAGCCAAGCTTCTGGATCTTGTGCTACTGAACTGACCACACCACTACTTCTGCTGCCCACTCTGTGAAGCAGATTGTGCGAAGATATTGGAGAGCTGGTTCTCGTTTTGTGGATGTAATGAAACATGAAAGCCTTCGATAAAGTCGCAAGTCAACTTCATAAGAGAAACTGGGAAGGACCTCATTGTTGGGCTCCTTTTGGGTGTTACTGCAGCGTATGGTTGACAGACGAATGGTACGATGGTAACATTAACAGATGATATTGTGCCTTTTGCCCCAAGCCGAAGAGGACACCAATTCCATCTGGACCTATTGGGGGGGAAGCACGCTGTGGGGAACAGACCAGCATATATCATAGTGCCATAAAAAGGACAGTTTTCCACAATGGTCTCACACAACCTCTAGTCATGTAGAGATGGTCGAGTGCCGACTTTTAAGCTTGCCTTGCTCCATGCCACACTGTGGTGTTCCATCCCTGCCTATAATAACACCCTTGGTTCCTGCTGCCAGAGGTGGCACAAAAAACAACAGCAGAGGAGATGGGTCATGGTTATAAACCTTACAAGTCTTAAGGATGTAAGGTCCCATACTAAAATTAAAATCGGCACAATTCTAAAGAATGTGCCAACAGTCAGTTCCTAACTCACCCAAGTCTGCAGGTCAAATGATAAAGAGAATAGGTCGGCTAATGCTTTAAATAGTTGGTTGACCTGCGTACTTGGGAGAGTTAGGAGCTGACTGTTGGTACATTTGTCGAATTGTGCCGACTTTTATTTTAATTTTTAATATGGGACCTTACACCCTTTAAGACTTGTTAGGTTTATAACCACGACCCATCTGCTCTGTTGTTTTATTAATTTTTAAGTTGTTTGACTTGTTTGAAAACGGTTCTGAACTAGGAACCGAAACGTCCTTTTCAATATCAACTTGCATAGTTCTCAAAAAGATTTGTTTGTAGTGATTTACGTGACTTTTTCCTTTTGCAGCTGAATCATTTTGCCTACCAAGTGTTAATAAAGCGGGCAGCACAGTTGGTAAGTAAAATAATTGCTCTGTAATCTTGACAAAACATCATCAGCTCTGTAAACATCTTGTATGTAATTTCTTTTTGTAGAACTCTCATAATTTCCCCCGTCATCCGAGACAACCTACTGCCCGCATCGCACACAGTGAAGTTGAACATCGACATTAGAATGTAGCATTATTATTTTTTTTTTACATACACATACTGAATAAATAGCAAGTATTTAAAATAGAAATTTATTGTGCTAGTTTCAATTTATACAGATTTACATTTAAAAAATCTGTTATGGTTTGAAGCAAAATTGTTTTTCTTTTTGTACATGTAGTTTCCATCCATCAGATCTTTAACCATCAGCTCAAGGCAAAACAAAAACCACAATTTATATGCTTTTGTAGAAGCTGCACCAATAACAATATGAAACAAGCTTTGAGAATGGATGGTAACTATTTTTAATCACTTTTGAAAGCTGTGTGAAGTGCCTCAAGAGTATTGTTATAAACATGCATCTAAAAATATGATCGTACTGTGTGTGTACTGTTTAAAGTATTACAAAAATCACTTAACGAGAAAGCCGCCTTTTCCTAAAACACAAGGTTCCATCAACAAAATTAAATAGGAACTATGCGAACTGACACATTCCAAGGAGTATCCCATTTACTACCATGGCGGAAGCCTGGCAGGTAGAGGGGCCAAGGTATAATCAACTTAGTGGGGTTTAACCAGGTGTTTATACCCATGCGCAACTTGCAGAGCAAAGCTTAAGATGCCGACTCGCATATACACCAGCAGGAACACAAAGTGATTTTAGTATAGTGTGGTGGTTGTGGCGCATCAGGCCGAAGCCAGAGGATGCAACCTCGCGTAAAACTAAAGTGGTAGGCTGATAAAACAAGGGTGCACGAGTAGACTAATTTTAATTCGAGCCGAGTCGAGTATTTAGTAAATATAATTTGTTAAGGTTATAAAAACAAAGATACCTCACTGACTGTGTCGGAAATGGTTTGAGCTTTTGACTTTTAATCTGCTCCACTGGAAAGCTCGCGATCAATTTGGTATATTGGAATATTAACATCAGTCAAAAATTGACGAAGTTATCGCATTTTCACCAGTTTCTTTCTTGAGTTTTTAGAGTATGGACGCGAGCAGCAAGCCAAGTTGCAAACTCGTCTCGAATTTTTTGAGTATCGCACATCCCAACTCATTATAGCTATAGGTAAGGCTCGGCCGATGCCAACTTTGACTGATACGGTCCGATGCTACATGACCGATACCGATACTTCAGTATTAGTTAATGTTTCAGTAAAGTTAATGTTTCTTCCATATTGAGTAACAAAATTTGATGAACAATAAAGTGCATTTTTTGGAACCTGTTTTTGGCTTTTGTTAAATTATTTGAGAACGTCTGAAGCTATCGTTCCGAAATTAGCACCATTGGAAAGCTTTCGAAAAAGCGGTTAAAATCTTAAAATGGTGTATTAGAACATCAAAAACGGACAATTTTTTGGCGAAGATATCGCAAAAACCGATATATGACCAAAACAGTTAGCCGATACCGGTATCGGCCGAGCCTTAGCAATAGGATATTTTGTTCCCCAACTAAAGATTCTTTCCTTGGTTATTGCTCTACCCATCCACCCCTTAATCTGTTCACCTGACAGTGCTAGTCCCATTTCCATGCAGTGTGACAGATAGAAGGGGAACACCATTCCGCCTAAGTACATTTGGATGCAGTCAGCCATTTCTTTGGAATAGTTTTGGGTGTAAAGTTACGTTACGTACAACGTAGACAGACGTTGCTATGCAAGTAAATTATAACGATATCGTAATGAGATTTTAAATACAATTCTTTAGGCATGACAACAGGTGTCGTTATAAGAGAGGTTATACTGTATCAATAAATAGTGTTCAGTTCTACTACTTTTTGAATCGGGGTATATTCCAATAAAACATCCCTTTAGATTTGTCAATAATACGGCTAAAGCGGATTTTGCACTTATCCTGTAACCAGACTATGTAACCTCATGATAATTAATATGAAACTGTACTGCTTTTGATGTAATAGCAAATAATTAGCATTCGTTAGTTTTAACATCAGGTTACAGGCTTCGTGCAAAACCATAACTGTATTAAAACACAGAGCAGCACTGTTCGACGAAAGTGATGTCGCGTCACAAAGTTGCGACCACATGTTCAGCTTGTTTATTAAATTGAAGTGCAACACAGAGTTTCATCCAGAATAAAATCACTATCTGCATCGAGAACTTTGTGTTCCCGGTAACGATTCCAAAAATAACAGTGCAACACTAAGTCTCGTCTTGAATTAAATCAGTACCGAATCGGTAGAAGTGGTATCGGTACAGCCTTAATATCTAGTTAATAAAGAACGCTTTTTCTAGGTGCACATTCATCAAATGATCATTACCGGCCTGCTACCAGCAGATAGAAAAAAAAATGCAGCTCTTCTACAAAAGTAATATTGAAGTTTATTGTTGTCAATAATTAAATTTTCATGGTTCTTGCTCGGCATCACCATTCATTATGCCACCAGCACCGATAGGGTCTTCTTGGTTCGTGTATAGTAAAAGGATGCTTGGAGTCTTCAACCAGCACATTGCGTCTACATGAAATGTTTCACAGGCCATTTTAGCATTAATCTAAAACAATTGCTTCGTTACTGTGGCTGTGTAAGAGGTTAATTTGTTGGAATTAAAGTTGTTAAAAAGTGCTGCTGTCTTGTACTACCCTCTGGCCACCTATTTAACAATACACCAGCAAAAAATTGAGATTGGTCATGATGATGTGTGATGTTAAAACCACGATGAGTGGAAACTAGAGATGCACCAATGTTGACGGAGAATCTGCATCGGTTTTAGGCAGCAGATGTTAAAACATCGCAAATCCACAATTTATTAAATCGTTTTATGCCTACAGAAATGTTTAATTTTATTTCTGAAATCCTCTTACATGTAACTTATTTACACTTTCTTAAATATCAGCATTTGAGCACATCGGTGCATCCCTAGTGGAAACTGCATGTTATTTCGCAAATACTGTACCCACATTTAAACTAATTTGACCTTAATTCAGGTAACAATACTAGGGTTATTTTTCCTTTAAGGTCTAGAGCATGATAAATCAATCCCCCCCCCCAAAATAAAAAACAATCACCTTGGAAAGTGACAGGAGAGATTTTTCAGTAAATCAAAATAGAATGGCATTGCCTGTTAAATACTAGTCCACAATAATACAAACCTAGATGATACACCTCTTATATCAATGCTATTTTTGAAGCAATTCAAGCTAATCCTGACAAAACATTCTATTTCCCACGGACTATTATACGGAGAACATGTTGAGTAAGAGTGTAAGAGAAAAGAAATTTTTCCTACATCCAAAAAATGACAAGGCAATATGGTATTTGCTAGCAACCTTTGAGCAATAGCTATACATAAATAATGAAAGATCTTACTTCCAACATCAGCAATATGGTAGAACAAGAATATTATGCACACACTATTTTTATGACTAGGTCTGAAAACAAAAGTATCATGCACTGAATAGCGAAGGAATAAACTCCATACAATGATTACATTATAAACTATTATAAAATATATTTTGTTTGAAGTCTTTCTGCAGTATTCTTTTGTAAAGCTGCACCAATTGTAAAGGTACTTATCATCATGACTAAATGATCGCTAAATATCCTAGGAATAATATATGGGGAATTCCAACATTTATGTCTTTATGGTCTAGTGATTCTTTTCTGCTGTTAATCAAGTAAATTAGAAACTCTTAACAGAACTAAAGGGTATTCACATTTACATGCAAAATGAAGAAATTATACTTTTTTAAGCATAATTTTTAACTAGAACTGGAATTAGGACGCTTAAAAAAAAGATAGTTGGTTTTTGAGAATTTTTTTACAATAATCTACCTCGTAATTAGACTTGCCATATGTGTCCATAAAATTATTTAACCCTTTGACCTGAAGCATTATTTTCTCCAGCAGTAGTGATGAATTTAGTACAGCAACAGAAATCAGTTGGAATACTTGAATGAGGTAGATACTTGATGCCTACAGATAGCTGCTAGCATTGGCGCAGGGATATGGGATGGTAAGATGAATTGTGGTTATGGGCTCACAAATTCAACCAAAATAAACAGACACAATTATAAGACTGATGACTTTCACCCATGACTCTTGACATTGCCTCTGTTACCAACATAGTCGGTACCATTGCACAGGCAATGCTGATTCAGAATCCTATTTTTCTTGATGTAGGATTTTTTTTCAAACTGGATTCCAAACAACTTTTAGTAGCACCAATGAATGGCTCTTGAAAGAACGGCTCGAATGGTGTGTTCAAACTTCAAAATCGGTCCAAATTTGGACGCGAGTATAAGACGGATATAAGATTAAAAAAAAGTAAGTGCTCTTGCAAGTCAAATGGTTAATGGCGGGAATGGTGATTTTGTATTTTCCTGGTATACAGAGAGGTTCATTTTACTTTGCCTTAACGAAAACTGCACTAAAAACCTGGCTCCCACATACACCCAGTAGTACAGGGAATCATTTTTGATAAAGGGTGAGTTGTTTGATGCAATCTAACTGTGCTCAATTTTCCGCGTTGTTTCTTTTTATTTATCATCAAAAAATTGTTGCAGTGGGGCCTCGACAACCAACTTTTTTTAATGGCCTTACGAAAAGATTTTGGCTCAAACAGTTTCTAGTCACAGAGAAAAACCAAGCTCAATTTCGAGAATGGGTGTCCGGTAAGATTCAACTGTGGACCATTTTTTGAATTCACTATCATACATATATTTTGGACACAGCTACTTCATTAGAGTATAGAGTATACATTTAGTCAAAAGCATATGTAACAGTTGGATCCAACATGACATAATATGGGTAATATAACACCGAATTAAAACCAACACGCCCGCAAAATCTCTGCTGCACCGAGTCTCCTCATTTGGTCCGAAGTGAACTGGAGATTTTTTTCTTACAACAGAAAATATTGAAATTGTCTTCTATATAATATGCTATCACTGGTATAAACAGGAACTTCATTTAACTTCTTATGTATGTACAGTCTACACTTCACACCAAGATCAACACGGTCTTAAAGAATTCTTTCCAATCATTGGAAGTAAAAACAAGAATAAGAATAAAAATAACAGCACCTAATCACTAGCACAACCCGTGCTTAAATTTGTCTAAAATACTTATTAAAAACTACACACACGCATAGAAACCTACTGCTGCCTAGATGTGCATTTAACCATACACAAGTTGGGGTCCGTACAGGACCTTTATTTGAAAAACCATGACTTCAAGGACTCAACAAAATTCAAGAATTTTTTGCAGTCATGATTAATATTGATGCATTTGCAAAAAAAAAATTTCATAAAAAAAAAGGGGAAAATTAAAACTTGTTTGCAGTACTAAGGAGGAATTCCCATTTCGAACTTGCCTCTAAGTCAAGTGAGTCCTTTTACCCAGCACTTTTCCTGGCCTGGAAGCTTTTCAAAGGTCCATACGAACCCTAGCAAATATAAAAATTGACATATCCCAAACATACACCCAAAACTTAGTCCAACAAAGGATAACAAAACATAAATTAATAGTTTCCCTTCAAACTATTTCTCCGCCAAACCAACTCTTGCGGAATCGCTGTAGAGTTCAGGTGCCACTTGAATTTGGTTCACGGTGATTGTCGGTATGTCTAATCTTTCATCTGGAGCAGAGGGCGCTTCTCCCGTTTCGGAATCCGGACTGCTTACTGGAATATTGTCATTCATTTGTATTCCATTAAACTCTTCTTTTTCAGGGGTTTCGTCATCCTCATTGATTTGTGAACTAGGGAAAAAAAAAAACATCAGACAGATGTCCAATTCATATTAACCTTGTTATTTAACGGACAGTCCAACCAGAGAAATTAGTGGCAGCAATTATAGTTTCTTACTATCTGCAAACACAAATGTTATCTTGTGGCTACACGGAGGAAAGGTTCCTGAAGCAATTTATTCTTGAGACGTACGTCAGCCATTGTAGACAAAGCGAAAAAGCACCAGTTTTGTTGAGAAAAACAACTGGCACGACGTTAACATGTCCATACCCATAAACGATATGACAAAATAGCGGCCAGCCTGCATTAATAAAGAAACACAGCAGCAGCATCGGTGGGAGCTAGATGGTACTAGTATCTCCCCACAGTTAGGAAAACATCGATAGGGAGATACTCGGTGATTTCCTAAGCAAAATGCTATGAACGCATGTCGTAATCTCGAACATTGCAGAATTATAGATATTTCTGCTGAAGTTGCCGATACTAGGGATGTGCGATACTCGAAAAATTCGAGCCGAGCCGAATATGAAACTTGTACTCGAACTCGGCTCGCTACTCGCGTCCATACTGTAAAAACTCGAATCTTGCGGAAATGCGATAACTTCGTCAATTTTTGACCAATTTTGACATTCCAATATACCAAATCGATCGTCTCGAAGAGAGCTTTCCAGTGATGCAGATTAAAAGTCAATAACTGAAACTATTTTCTAGTTATATCCTTAAAACTGGAAAACCATGACCCACACAGTCAACTAAGCGCCATCAAAAATTAAACGGAAACTTGCAAAAAAAATATTTCCCTCAAATACTCGAACTCGACTCGATACTCGATTCTTCTGTTGCAAACTCGGCTCGACTCGACTCGAATTAAAAATTTTCTACTCGCACATCCCTAGCCGATACCGATCCAATACTGATATCGTAAATTATTGGCAACCGATCTGGTATTGGTGCAGTCTGAATATTTAAACTTGACTGTGTTGTGATTAAACGCACATGCAGTTATACTGGCAATGGTGCACCTTACAGATAGCCACTTGTGAATGCTACTAACTGCTTGACAATATAATTTATCTACCTCTGTGCTGCTCGAGTGCTACTTATACATTGCTTGCTCCGTGGTCTGTAGAGACAATTGCAATTCAAAGTCTTAAATTCCTAATAACATAAGAAGGCTATTTTTTTTTTTTAATTACTTGTTTGGTTGTGGTGAGTGCTTCTCACGGTAAAGTGCTTCTTTAGGCATACTTAAATTAGTAATACTTAACATTCACAATTACTTTTTGAATTTATCTGGAAAAATATTAAAAGAATTTATTCAATACATATTGGGGATGTTTAACGCAAACTCGTGCACGTGTTTTTTTTTTAAAACATGATTTGGAGCCTTAAGTCATCTTAAGCAATTGCTTGTATAGGTTAATAAACCGGCTCAATTTTTAACCTTCTAGTAAGGGGACACGAACAGGCATACTCGGGGGATTCGAACTGGGAAACATCCGATTATTGCAGGGGAAGAGATAATATTCAGAACCGTCACTGAACAATACAAAAAATGCGGAGCACTAATTGCATCGACTTAACTGTGTCGATGCCCTGAGAATGGGATGGCACGATATTCATTGTTGGGGAATGAACTAGGATGCCATCTGGTGCCAGAGCTATGAATAGCTTTTAAAGTTTAAATTTGGGCATTAAGCATAAATTAAGTGATTTAAGCCGACAGTAAGGAAAGAAAAAGTGCAAATGCTTATTCTGTAACTTACCTCATAGTGGTAGTGTCGTACGAAGCAAAAGAACTGGTGGAATTCCTAGAAGGCAATTCAACCATGCTGGCTGAACGACCGGATTGGTGGTTCTTTGCTGTATCAATTCTATAAGATAATAAACAATACAATACTTAGAATTTTTTTGTCAGCAATGTGTATTAACACAAATCAAAATTATGCAACTTACACGTTTAGCAAAGTAACATTGAGCGAATGCAGTTTTTGCATACTAGCCGATCTCCTTGACGCATCATTCAGCGAAGTTAATGAGCACTCCAATCTGAAGAGATAAAGAGAAAAAAAGGTTGCAGTAAGCGTAAATGAAAGCTGGGTCGATGGATAAGTTTTGAACTTTAGTGAACGCCGGCTGGCAGCCAGGGTCATCAGGAATGCCATCTTCCGGGTGAGCAGGTTAATGTTGTCGTTTAAGAGTGGTTCGCAAGAATGATGGGTCCCAGTTAAGAAAAAACACGATGGATTGTTGGGCGAGGAGATTGGTCTTGCCAGTTGCTTCGAAGACAGAGTGAACAGTCGATCTATGGATAAGAATGGTGGATCCTTAGGCCTTCCTTGGAAAGATCAGTTAAGGAAGGATTAGGCCTTCCTAGGGTAAAGGAGGGATTGGCAGGATTGACTTTCCTCCTGTTACACCAGCAAACCATCTCTTCCAGTGGCTGTTATAAATCTTGTTGGTTGATTTTTTGATGGCTTGTTCCTCAAAAATCCCTGTATCTTTGATGAGTCTGATGATAGTAGCCACCGGTGCAGGTTCAAAGTGCTGAAGATTGGGTGGAATTGGGTTTCTTTTCTTTGTGACATTTGATCTGGAACCTCTGGTATACTTCTTTGATCGTCGATTAGAAGATTTAGAAGTTGAGGGAATTATGCTGCCGGCGGCCAGTTCGGGCTATTAGCAGGAAGATTCTCTGATACGACTCGCATTCCAGAAGGACTTGAAGTGGAAGCTTGAATGGAGGAAAGGTATCCGTAGAGGCTCTCTGCCAGGGGATGGTTGACGCGTCCACTGCCCGTGCTTGATCGTCGGGAATTCGGCTGATGTGAAGTGGGCAAGTTTGGCTTTTTGTCTTGTGGCGAATAGGTTAACCATCGGAGTGCCAAGTGTTGAAGAGGGTAAATAAAGAAAGAAATCACAAGGTAAAGGGTAAATGAAGCAAGCAGTCTGCATCAAAGACTGTCGTTGTGAGGATACACAATACACTAGTCTGAGAAAGAAAGAAAAGACTACTGCCCCGACTGGGACTCGAACCCAGGACATCCCGTTTACTAGCCGGGCGCTACCACTGCGCTACCGGGGCGGGTACTGGCTACAGGCTCCAGCCGAGCTAAGTAACTGTTCAATCCTTCTCAGTGGTGATCTAAAGATCACAAACAAACATACAAGGAGGGAAAGCAACTTTGCTTCTTAGCCTCCACACTAGAAATAATGCAAGTAGTAAATAGAGTAGTAAATAAAGAAAGAAATCACAAGGTAAAGGGTAAATGAAGCAAGCAGTCTGCATGAAAGACTGTCCTTGTGAGGATACACAATACACTCGCAAAGAGGGATTCGCAAATGGATTTCTTTCGAGACCTCGGAAGATCGCCAAGACATGTCGTGGAGTTAACAAGATCTTGTTCACCCCTTCCTTTCGTATATGTACAACGGCTGTTGTGTTGTCCACTTGAACTTGGACGATTTCCCTGAAGTCAGGTGACGAAAGTGGTGTAAAGCGCGGGGGATCTGGTAGGAGCTCATAGAGATCGCATAGTTGATGATGATTTCCCGAAGTGTGGATGCGGAAATGGTGGAGTGGTATGGACCTCTATCTGCTGTAGGGAACAAGATTTGTCATGGAGTCCATTTTCCCTATGAGAGAGTTGCGTTCTGCGAGAGTAAGGTTTGGCTTTGACAAAAGCAATATGCTGCAGTCATGATGTCTTCTCTTTTGTCCGGCGAAGGCATGCCGTTTGCAGATGCGAGGATGAATGAGACTTCTGGGAAAGACGAATTCTTGAGCTGGGTTAAGTCTCGACTTTTGAGGTGTATGCCGAATCCAAGATGGTTGAGGAGATTGTGGCGAAGCCTCAGTTGAGGATGAACTGAGGTCGAAATTTAGTAGTTTCGGAGCCGATCGTCGAGTAGGCGCTTGCTGGGATCTGGTGAAGACGACGACTCAGGATTTCCTGTAACATTATCCTTGATGTAGGATAATGCTACATGAAAGAGAAGTTGGATTGAACACTCGGTCTTTGAAAAGACTCTGTCCTGTTCTGACTGCTTGAATTTGGAACGACACATGTTGTTTCTTTCTGTTGTTCTGTTCTGCATTTTGCAGTACTACAGATGTAGGTTTTGAGCACAATTTAGTATCAAGTAATATTCAAACTTACTTTTCGCTTAAAATCTCTTAACCAAGTTGTATATTCAGCTGCTTGTACAGCAGTTAGCAAATGTAAAAAAGCTACCACAGGGACGAAATCACCCACGAGAAGTGCCTGCAGTGGAAACCAAATAATTATTTTCTTAACCTCACCTTAATGACTTAGTAAGGGTGGATAATTGTGCCTTCACTAATGCCAATTCTGTTTTCAAACGTTCCACTTCACTTTGCTTTAGCTGCAAATTATCACGCAATTTATAGATAGTTTCTTCCAAAGTATCGCAACGGGCCTACAACAATAAAAGCAAAACCATGCAGAATTAATCCTTCTATAAAGACAACAAAAAAATGGTTTAAACATCTACAAACACAAAAGTAAACCACAGAATGTGTATATGCCAGGCAAATTCTGCAGCTGGTGACTCCACTCTGTTGACTAAATAAACAACTGTTTTAAAAATTCCAACCGTTCATAATTCGTTCAAATACAGAGTGCTTGAAAGCAACTTAACGTGAAAACAAAAAGAAAGTAATGCTACGTTTACAATGTAAGTTGTTGAGCACAACTTCAATAATGCACAGGTTGGCCAGCAATACGTTGTAATGGAAAGTGGCAAAGATCTCGATGGTATCATTTTGCCAAAAGTCAAACTCGAAAAAATAACAAGTTGTCCCAATTTGATGGGCGCGCGGTAATTTTTAAGAATAACCATTGATTGAGGGGGGGGGGGGGGCACCGCTAAAAAAAAGAAAACAAAAAGATGCAAGAGCATCTTAGGAAAATTAAAACCAATTCACTTGCTTCAATAATATTAAGAGAAACTTACGAAAAACAAAACCTTGCATTCGAAACGGCAACCATTAAATTCAACAAAAAATACACTACTAACCTGTCATCAGGATTCTTCCAAACCTACCCTGCTTTAATCCTAAAAAAACCTTATCAAATGGCCTGGCAACGCACTGGACAACAGGCAAAAACCAAGTGAAAACTCCACTTCCGACCATAAAAGCATCGGCTTTCGAAAATTCATGCATGTAAAGTGTTTTACTAATCAATTAAATAACTGTGTGAAAAAGAACACTACATTATGCCACAGGAAGATATGTTTAACTTTGAGGCCTATTATATAGCTCAAAACAAGCAGAAAGCTTTTGTCGCTCACCCATACATAAAGACAGACACAGGCACTTGGTGGAGGGGGTGGGGGGGCGGGGGCCCCCAATTTGACCAATTTTGGACCCTAAAGAATGTAAGGGTACGGCTACCTCTTACAACCACTACTTATAACCCTGTCATCCTGGTAACTAACCACATGGTTACCAAACTTTCTGCACCTATGTACTGCTCAGGTTTTAAATAACTTTAATTCCCCTGTAGCAGAATCAGTGCCATACACGACGTACACTATAAGGCCTCTTATGGACATATTTCACTCAAATTTCACTATTTCATTAATTAAATCAATTTTGACGTTCCAATGCACTAATATCGAGGAGACCTTTCAATTGGTCAGTAAATACTAGTATTGAGAAGCTATTTAATTAGAAGAAGTAAATATAATGAATGGTATAACTAAGATTGGCTGTGGAAAATTTTTTCCCTAAACAACTTTTATGGCTAACAGTTGCAGAAAATTTTGTTGCTGGGCTTAACAAATACACAAGCAGACCAGCCTTCAGCTTGAAAGGGGCGTTTCAGGCATGCATACTACACTTGGTATTTATCCCGAGTCTGCCTTTTAATGTATCTGGTATCAAAACAATAACCAAGTACTTCGGAGGCTTTCCCTTACAGACAGAAAAAGATCACGGTTACCGAGTTATTTTCGACAGCCTGACTGATGAGTTACACACCAAAGACAATACGATTTACAGAAGAATAGCTCAAAAGAACAAAAAAAAATTGACTACGAAATTCATGGATTTTCCTTTACGGTGTCAAATTCCGTAACAGGATATTGCAATGAATTCAGCTTAGTTTTGTTACGAGAAACACAACAGTTAGACCTACAATTGATAGTCCATTATGGAGGAATACAGTTATAATCATTATGTAACCAAGTTGCATAGTTTTGACAAGAAAGCCTTTGCACTTTGAAAAAGAAATGTTACCTGGCTCTCTTCTAAGCTGTCGCCGACACTAGGCGGTTCATCAAAACAAAAGAATTCTCGAACAGGAGTGCTGTGGATAAAAAACAAAGGAATATCAACGTACAATTTCAACAGCTGCCTTAGTTCCATCTCTTTGGCTAAACATCAGACCTGCCATTTTGTGCTACAAAAAAAATTCTTTGTAACGAAATCAAAGATGTGCTACCTAGAAGCAGATTTCAAAAGAGGTTTCAAAGAGGTGTTTTGAAGAGGTTAGGAAAGCACTACATTATTGAATAGATTAAAAATAAATTCTTCGTAAGCCCATAGGCTATATTTTGTTAAAATAGATTTCTTTTTAAAGAGTTTGGACATATGGTAAACTTCAGCAATTCAGTTTTTTCGTCATTTTTCAGCAAGCCGACGCATGCTATTATTAAATAACAACACAGTCCGAGATAGTTAAAAATAAACCTGGCGGCTTCACTTCACTTCACTTTCCGTTTGTACATTGGTGTGTGTTGGCTACTCCCTAGACTAAGAGTTTTGACTGAATAACTACAGATTTTCTTCATCCAATAAACCCATCCACAATTATTTACAACATATCTCAATAAAATCTGTTTGCATTTTTATCATGTATAGGGCTTGCGATTCATTTGGTTTTTATTATACAGGTTTCCATGCAGACAGTAAGCTTCAAAATAAAGGAGTTACTAAACCACACATTTTGAGCTACATTCATGTACAATACTTCTTCTTTCCTCCTCATGAAGGATTAAAGTTTTATGCAATTTCCAATGACACAATCCACGATACAAAATGTAAACAAATAACAATGTAGTGAGGCAACAAAGGAAAACAAAAAGTATAACACATGACCTACCTTTCTAATGATCAATGTTGCACATTCTATAATGATTTTGTCCTTCAGAACAAAACGTATCAAATTGTGTGACATTCCAATTCCATAAAAGGTGCATTTCTTAAAGTAAGATCAAAATCCTTACCAAATTGATACTAACACGCAGTCGCAAAACCACATCAATCTGTTCACAAGTTGGGGACGAATTCTGATTTTCTACAGCAATATAAATTACTTATTACAATACTACACCAACATTCAAGAATTTTTACTTTTACTTTTCACATTTATCACCCCACTGTTAATTCACTGCCGTTGTATTCAACATTTACCCATCCTACGCTAAATTAACAGCAGTAACAAGGAGCAGGGTTAAGTCTACAAGAGAAGAACAATGTATCCAATATCTGTGTAAAGTGAATGATGCTTGATGCGTATAATTTTCTATTTCCTATCTTTACTACCCCAACTTGGTTTTTAAGCTTTTATTCATTTCCTATAACTCTTAACAAAAGGAAGGCTATAAACTCTACAATATTTCAAAAGCTGTATCTGATATTCTTATAGAATCAAACTTATTTGGCACCGACTGAGTGAACAGAACAATCTAAACAGTCAAGTAACTAGGCTTGGACTGGCCATAGCGCCACTGTCCCACGGCACAGACGGAATTTTTGCGTCTCTTGTGTGTGTGTACTCCCCCCCCCCCTCCCCAGCCAGAAAAAAATTAATGCCTTTGCTTTAGTGCTGGAAACCATTCATTTCATGCACTCCTCACTATCTTTTATTCCGAATTAAATTTCTAGTAAAATATGTGGCGGCTCCCGTTATTCCTCTAAACGGTACAGACGCCCTTTCCTGGCCAGTCCGTCTCTGAAAGTAACATTACCTTTGATAAATGTTTCTATGTAAGAGGATGTTGTCTATATAAGCTTGCAATCCTAGCGTCCTGTCTTCTAAGAAAGAAGAATCAAAATTATCCCCAAACCAACGTTTGGATGGAAGCTTGAACCGAATCCCGGGGAACTTGGCACGCAGCTGCAAGAAAACAGACACCAATACATTCAGCTGTAAGTTAACCTTTGATAAAAAAAAAATATCCTAAACAATTACATAAGGATGAAAGGAAAGAACAACAGTTGTGGTTTATACGCTCTCGCTTGAAGTTGAATTAAAATGTAACATGAAACAAGTTTGTCAATAACTGATAAAAAAAAATCCAGGGCAAAGATCATTTGTGCATTAAAGTAACACAGTCAATCTTGCTACATAAGTCAATGGATGAACACTTGATGAGGCCTTCAATTGTAATAGCGTTCAGCTCTACTGGTTTGCAGTATTGTTTTTTCGCAACATAAGATAATTTTTTGACGAGTTTTCAAAGGCCCATTACCTGGATTGGTGGAGGGATATGATCCCACGTCCACTTGGTCTGGTGCTGATCCCTCTGAACCTTTGACTGTACTTCACATTATTTGGGGTCCCTAGTGACCCCTTATAAACATTAGGGTTGGCTATGGGGACATGTAGCCAAACCTATATCCTTCCGTTTGGTGGGAGCTTGTCATTTGGCTGCCTTTGCCAATATGGTGGTCACCAGGAAATGGTCTGTTTCGCTGGTTTGAACCCGGGTCACATCACTTGAATGAAACTGCAACTTGAGTTCTATGTGCCAAGTTATTTCTAGTGTAAGGTTTTCACTAATGGCTTATTTCCAATTACTTTATATTACCGGTATTTGCACAGATTTATATCTATTTACTGCTGCCGAGTATTTATTACCGCCACTCATGGCATAGACAGTAAAAAAAAATCACGGAATTAGTATCGTTCCTTTTTTAGCACAATGGTGTCACTGTGAATTGTTGGGTATGACGGATGAAGCAGCTTTACCTTCTTTTTTAGATATCAGCTTCTTTGAACTTAAACAGGGTTCGGACAATTTTTTTATTCGCAATTTCCTAGACATTTCCAGGTGTTTACAAGAAGTTTAGTTATGAAAACAGACAGTAGCTAATGTTTTTATTACTATTTGTATGAAAATAATCCAACATCCCGGAAAATAGATGTTTAGAAACTAGTCCAGACGGGATATTTTCATCACAAATATTGTACCAACCTTACATTTGGTTTATTGAATTATATCTAAAATACTTGGGTCATATTAAAGCATAAATTAAAATATTTGCTACCAGCCTAGGATTTTGTTTCTGATTTGCTAATTCAATGAAACTTACAGATCAGACACAAAAGACAATTTTTTTTTAAATTTCCCTGTCTTTTCCCTGATTTTCAAAGAAATTCATGTTTTCCCTGAAATTTCCGAGATTTTGGCTCCATTTTCCGTGAGATTTCCCTGAGATTTTGGCTCCATTTTTATTTTCCCTGAGATTTCCCTGAGATTTTGGCTCCATTTTCATTTTCCCTGAGATTTCCAGGTTCTCCAGGTTCCAGGTTTGAACCCTGTTAAAGGTGGAATTTCACCAACGGAAAACCTTTAGAATTTACTGTGGTGCCAAGTAGAGGCAGTGATATCGTTAACGTTTACATCTCGCTCATAAGTGCACGAGGGGTACCAAATTTTCATTTAATAAGTAATGTTTAATGTTTGTTTCTTTAACAAAAAAGAGCATTCTGCATTCCATCGCTTGATGAAAGCAAATGCTAGATAATACTAGATAGCGCTAGATGGTTCTATAGGATATTCTGCAGACTTTTAAGCAGTCACAATCTGCCTTTAATTAGCACGGAGGTGTTGTATTTTGCACTTGTGGCTGAAATCTGATTCTTCTGCTAGGAAATAGGAAGAGCCCGCATTGTCGAAGGGGGAAAGGAAGATATTTAACCATCAATCCTCATCACACAGTGTTGATCCTTTTATGCTGTAATCGAGCCTATACTGCATAAAATGTTAAAAGAATACAATTAATTTGCATTAGATAATTTCGGCTACATAATAGTGCAGCACAATTATTTCCTAAATCACCACAGTGTTATTGTGGACCACCAGTTTCAGAACCGTACCGTTCCGTCCTGCAAAAAAGTGATACTCTTCAACTGCCCTTTTAATTTAAAGCTGCTCTTATTATCACAAAAATAATAATAAAATAAAAAACTGATTACAACATGCCAACTGCACACAAAGAAAAATGTAATCATTTCTTTGTGCCTAAACGTATTATCTGAAGCAAGCAAACTAATGCTCACGTAGACGAAGCAGTTCACAAGAGGATTCTTATTTGAAAAACCGTCCGGTTCATTTTGATCGGGCTTTACCAAATTGTTTACAAGAAAAGTTCACCTAGCCTAATTGTGTGGAAATGACATTTGGCACAGCGTGACCTTTTCTTGTAACGATTCTAACACGGAAATCTCTCGTCATTGAAGCGGCCTAGGTAATAAATATATCCCAGTGCTGTTTGGGGCTTGAATTGTCTCAGAAAAATTCTATAGCAGAAATGAGATACAAAATGCTAATTTGCTTAGCAGTCACGAAAAATTGATTAGCAATTTAAAAAAAAGAAGATTACATTATTTCAAATGACAAACCGACAGCCATTTTTGTTTCACTTTCACTTTCCTACTCCAACGGCTACTTGGGTAGGAACGTTGCATCCAACCCACATAAGGCTACTTCAAGCAGAGTCTGAAGCACAGAGGGGGCAAAACCAATGATATTCCAGAATACATTAGTGACACACATTATGTTTATAAGGGAGGTAGGGATTCGCACCAGACAACATGCTACACCTGCAATACCGCTCATTTAGTTACTATGCAATACCACTCATTTCGAGCCCTGCTGGTTGAAGAAACTTGGTAGTATCTAACCCTGACCATCACACGACTTTAGCTTTTTTTTTTTTTTACCTTCTACAAGCTGATAGCTACCGCAACTGAACCAATACACTAGTGTTGGGCAGTACCAGACATTTTTCAGATAGTGCCGGTACCAAGTGTACTACCCCGGTACTCAGTTTTCTCCGGTACTTATAAATAAGGTGGTATCTAATGCTATAGTTCTGTGGTGCCAACACCTGATTTTTAAATAATAACAAATTTTATTGAAAAATGTATTTTGTTGATATAGGCCTAGTTTTAATGGAAAAAAATTTATTGATGATCCCCCCCCCCCCCCTATTTAAGCTTAATGCATGTTTCACAATATATTTGATAAAAAAAATTCTTCTAAAATTTGTAGCTAACATGCTACCTAAATATAAATCCAAATACAAACAAACGCTGGCTTGTAGCGTCAAAGACATGCAAAGTTGGCTCCACTTTGTGCATTGTTTAGAATTTCAATTTTACCATTTTTTGTTCTTTAAACTAATTATTGCACTGAAATAACTAAACCAAACCTTTTTTTTTAAATATTAAAACAATACCAGTTTTTTAACAACGCATCATATTTGGTACCGTTGCATTTTTATTACAGGAGCACCCAACACTACAACACACTCATGGAATTTGACAAAAAAATAAAAAAAGGGACTAAGCCTAGAAACATAAACGACCATTGTGTTACTAATGCACATTAAAGGCAAATTAATTTCCTACAGGTTGCTAAACTCGATAGCCTATAAAATAAACAGTTCATCATTCCGTTGCACTAATCTATTGTCTTTTGCCTCCTATTTTGAGTTCTAAACATAATTCGCAAAAACCACCAATGTACAATAGGTCACACAAAAATAGTAGGCTAGCCAACAAGCACGTGCAACTTCTATAAATTGCCTATAATTAGCAGCCCTGGCAATGCTACTGCTCACTCCCCTAAAATGCTTTTAGGGTCAGAAATTGTGAAACTACCTACTTACAGGGGCTGTACCTAAGTTATTACACGATTTTTGACTTTACAAGTATTTTAGATCGTAATTTTTCTGCTAGAAATTGACTAATAGCATCATACATTTAAGGAAGTCAATGTTTCATCACCTCACGAGAATAATTACGCAATTACCACACACGGATGAACATAGAAAAGTGAAACATAGAAGTGAACACGGATGAACACGGATGAACATAGAAAAGTTCACTTCTATGTTTCACTTTTCTATGTTCATCCGTGTGTGGTAATTGCGTAGTTATTCTCGTGATGTCATCAAATCGCCACAGTAAAAATTGTAAACACCGGTTACCGTTTTTTTCCCCGTTTCATCACCTTTTTAATCATGGTTTTTCTACACCAAAATTTACTAAAAGCTTCATACATAAAGCAAACTAAATGCCGGAACAAATGAGAATAAAGGTATTGCATTAATGCTAGACCGAACCAAAATCACGTACGTGAATGATCGCATAAACACTGAATTTTCCACCATGGAGTTAGACCTAAACAAACATCCCCTGTGGAAAGAAGTAAGATTCAATAATTATAACTTAATTGTTACGGCCAACCCCACTTTTTTTTATCGAATTCATTTTATCAGCCCATGGGCATTTAATAGGCGATTTACGATAGCAAAAACAAACAAAAAAACTTAATGCATGAAAGCTAGCCTACGAAGAGATCAGTTTCCGTAACTAAAAAGCACCCTTTACAATTCAAGGTGTTTGTGGTTGTAGAGAGTAACTTGACCCAAATAGGATATTCAAATCCGGTGTATCCTATTCTGGCAATGGTAATCATACAGCTCTGGGTGACATAAATTCACCTTCTAAATTACAAATAGAATACTTTATAAGTGTTGACTTGATTGTAATATAGCTTACTAAACCGTTAAAGTATAAATTTACGAACAAGTGTGATAGCCTACTATTTTATTGGCGTGTGAGGCAATTTGAGGCAATAGCAAAACTAGGTCTACGCACATAACTTTCAAAACAGTAAGATTATTTTAAACTAACACAACTGTGATTGGGTAACAAATTTTTTTCCTTACTTTTCTATTGAGACGGACAAAGTCTGTGTATCTACGAAACACGTGCCACTGGTCTCCTGTTGACTGATGATGGACCCGTATTTTAAATACCTGAAAACAAATTTGGCAATCAGCTAAGTCAATTTTAAGAAAAAGGTTTTATCAAACAACTTTAAACATTTAACATCAAAAGCTTATACATAAAAAACATTAGCACACGCCACACATTGAACTTCATTCCTGAAATTTTTCCATAGTAAGGTGTTCAGTTTAAAAAATTGGTTAAGTGAAACAGCACAATGCAAATGGACAAAATAACTTTGAATGCCACGAATGACATTTTGTCCATAGAAATGTAAAAAATACATGCCCCAGCACATCACAAACCATAGCATATTTGCTCACACTGATGGCTCAGGCCATACACTGAAAGCTTATACATACGTATGTTGTCATCTAAACCAATTCCTAGCCTTTTTCCAGCTTATTCCGGGCTTCCATTTCCATGCCACTCTTCAGGCTTAGCATTGCAATTTTTACACAAAATTTATTGCAGGAAAAACTAACCATCGTGTTACGTTGAATGTCCGAAATTTAGAAATCACAAAAGGAATGCCATAATTCAAAAAAGTAGATATCAACCAAATTTCACGAATTTTCGATAGGGATAAATGACAAAAAGATGCTACCATTTCCATGCAAGAAGAAACCTTACAAGAAGATGGCGAACGAAGAGAGTGAGAGCAAATTTCTACCCAGTGAATACAGAGGACTACGTTTTCAACCGATGTCATATGGTACTGTAGTGAACACGAGCAAAGCCGGAAACAGTAGCCTAAGAAGCACAATTTGTTGTTTTAAATTTTTTTTTTAAATAATCAAGACTTTCTCCGTAAAAATGACAAACGCTCCTAGTCATTAAAAAGAAAATAGTAGAGGAAAATGGTGTCACAGCTACACCCATGGTCTATGACGCTGCTGAAAGTGAAAGCAAAGCAGGAGTTAAGTTAGAAGCTGTTACGAGAAAAAAAAACTAGAAATATCAGGTAGGGGTGGCAAAAACCGATACCGAAACCGAAACCGCGGTTTTGAGAGCGTGAAAACCGAAACCGGAACCGAAGTAAAAAAAAAAATGAAACCGACCCATCCCTAGTTCCATGACGCTTTATTCTTCAACTAGTTGAATGTAGACAGACAAGACTGTTTACAAGAATGAACGCTTTTAGTCGAATTAACGTCAAGGGCGAAACGAATACGGCCCTGATATCGAATTAACGTACAGAACTAGCTCAGAATTAAGCTATTCCTTGAACATTACTGCCAGTCGATTCTAGATTTTACAGTACAATATTGACAATTCCGTAATTCTGAAGGCCTGGAAAAAGGCAATTAATTCCAGACTTCTCCAGCATTTCCAGCTACTGTACGAACACTGTATGTTTATGGTACTTGTGTACACCCAAGTCTACCCTACTTCTGTGAAGTAGTGAGTATTTCAGTACACTGTGCTTTACACCATATAATGAAAGAATATTGCACACACACCCACAGTTACCTCCAATCGAAAATGAAACATATCCCACAAAGCACGCATGAGTCATGCCAGCATCGCTCTACTTGATTGCTAACTAAAATAATTTACAAATGACTGATCGTCTGGTTATTTTTTTATTACTAGGCCTACTTCTGAAGGGAAGCTACTGTAAGCAGATGACTAGCCTTCAGGAAACCAGAGAGTTTATAGTGTTTTGCAACAATGTTAGACATTAGGTGAGGAGCTTACTCGGCAATCATCGTGGCTAAACTTGTAGCGCGTGAAAGAATACCACATTTAGCAAAGCAGTTTTTCAACACTTATGTTGATACCATTGGTATAGTTTGTTATCGAAGCAGAAGATTCGTTAGAAACTGAAAGACAACACAAAGCATAGTGTATAGGCGACAAAATGAAGTACGAATTAAAAAAGTAACTTAAAGGCGGGTTGCCACCAAATGAAAGTGTGCAGCATGAAGCGATATCGAGTTCTCTCTAGTGTTTGTTCGCAACAAGCAAAAAAATTCACAATGCAATATTTTTTAACGTAACAAACAAGCCAAGCACCTCCTTAATCATTCAGTAAAATTGTGGTACATCCTTTTGCACCTAGATGCAAGCTGTAAAGATTAACGATACTACTGCCACTAGATGGCGCCATGGTATAATATAAAGAAAATACCCTGGCACCGTCTAGTGGTAGTAATATTGTTGACCTTTACAGCTTGTTTCCAGGTGCCCGAAGAAATACCAAATTTTTACTGATTAATTACGGTGACACGTGGCTTTTTTGTTGTGTTAAAAGATTGTGCATTTCTTTCCTTGTTGGGGGATCAAACACTATAGTGAACTTGATATCTTTACATGCTGCATCTACTTGCATCTGGTGGCAACTAGCCTTTAAGAATTTCTCTGTCTGCAGCACTATGAGCGAAAATCTTTAGGCTCGTATAACCAGACTTGCTAGAATAGTTCAAAACGTGAGGCACAAAATATATATTTAATAAATGTGTACTTACAGTGAACCTGGCACGTTCCTCCATAATTTCGTACCCAACTACCGGGATGCGATATTCTTGCTCCCCCTCAGACACCATTCCCAAAGCCGAGAATGATGCAGAGCGGTCGCCATCAAAATCGGGGCTTAACGGAGCACTGCTAAAATCACTCGATGCTGTAGTGATGTTTGAGGAGGTGGAGCTTACACTCCGAACTCGTTTTGTCTTGTCTGATTTCGGGGTGCTCGTAGTTAAGGTTAAAACTGTAGGCTGCCTCACCACTTCAATGTCTCCATTTCTGACCTCCGATGCTGTTGACACATCTGGGTCATCTTGCAATATGCCAACAATATCCTGGCTTGCCATTGGGCTTTCCAAATTCTTCATTAATGCAAGAGTTAACGCTTGCAACGTCGGCCAGGCTACTTATCAACAAATGGCTGGTTGCTACGACAATCTGTTGAAAATGTTGAACATCCTTTCTGAAATACAGAAGAAACAATTAAACGGCTGTAATTAAAAGGCAGGTTACTTTACTTAGCTATAACTACTCTGATTTTTTCAACAAACCGGTGAACCCAAAAATTCCTTCTTGGGGAAGGGAGAGGGGCTTAAAATCAACGATTTGGACGTCCAGTCGTCCAATAAGGGTAAACCTGACAGATTCAGGAAAATCTACATTGATATCAGATTACTCAAGAGGCAGATCAAATAGAAGATGTGGGGGAGGCATTGATCTGGCTAAGGCGTTTGGGGGAGTGCTGTAACATCCCCAAGCTGGGTTCATCTTTTGAATGTGGATGGCAGTTCGCTACATGGCCTGTAGCCTACATATCAAAATATTAGCTCGTCCGTATCTGTAGTCTACAGGCCTATCTTGCCATGCGGACAAAAGTAACAACAATTTTATGAAGCCATAGACTTAAGTAAATATTTATTGTGTTGGTCTAACTCCTTAAAAATATGTTTGCACCTGAACTGTTCGGACTTAGTCAAAAACAGCTGAACACATTGAGCTGCAAACCATTTGTTTCTAGTTACTAGCTTATTGTTCCAGAGAAAGGCTAGAAAAATTGACTTTCAAGGTTATCCCTAATTTGGCACATTGAGACAAGCACTAAGTGATACCAAATGCCGAACATTTTTTGCTTTCATGAGTGGCGACCGGCAATGATGAAGATTGGTCCAGCTAACCGATTTTTGGCCATTTTAGCGCTAGTTTTTGCCAATAATGAGCAGGTTTTTCTGAACATTTGCTTTTTTAAATTTTTTTTACAATTTTATGCAATTTCATGCATTAATTACAATTACACAACTTTCATGCAATTTTTAAATTCCACAAAATTGGCTTATTTTCAGAATGGCCAATATCACGCTCTACCAAGAAAAACTTCCACCACGCATAAGGTACAAGTCGTGTGAGGATACTTATCATGGTTCTAAACGGGTTTTAAGCAGAATCCTTTGAAGCTTGAAATCAACTTAAGGTCCATTGTGGTGCGATATAAGATTCTGGTTAAGCGATAAAAGATAGCAACTAAAGAATGAATCTTCCAACACTTCTGTTGCACGCAATATCAACGTGCAAGATAATCAGTTTATTGGACTCGTCTGCACAAACACAGCAGGTCATAAAGACACACTTGTCTTTATGGTACATAAAGCTGGTAGTTGATCTTTATCTGCGTCAGCGATACCTACATCATAACTATAACCACTAAGCCACTAACTTAACAGCCAAATGAATATTGTATTGTGTTTGAAGGCAGTTCCGTCACACCCTATGTGCGGTGCATTTCAAACATAAAAGCAATAGCAAAATATTTTGTGTATTTAGTTAAAATCAATTCGGCAAATTTACACTTGTAAGCCTATACAGCAAGAGTTATTGTTTTCATACTTTTCAACAACAAAAAAAATGGAGAACCATGGCCTGCAGCATGTTTAATATTTACAAACAAAGAATTTTAAGTCGTATAGGCGACCCTGGCCTGGTGTATAGTATAGTACTGTGTATAGTGTAGCATAGTATAGTCCTAAACACCTTCTGTTGCATTGGCTTAATTCTTATAATCCTTGACAGGAAACGATAGGCTAGGCCTACACAAAGTCTCAAGTTTTTCTCTTTTTCCGGAAATTTTTACAAAACATTTTTCTTTCCGATTTGCAACACTAGTTGTCACTCGCCATTTGGTGAATGAAGATCGATACTTGGCAACTTGACTTTAGCCATACTCTAGAAATAAATAGTTTGTGGCATTCTGCGCAAATTTATAAGGGCTATCAAATAGTTTTCACCCGCACACTGGGGTAAAGGAAACGAAACAATTTTGCAAATGTGTATGTTTAGACACATGCTAGTGTGTCTCCGCCTAGATCATCTGATCATAGACGTCCAATTATTAAAAGATTGATTGTTGATGATAAAAGGGCGGCCTCACTATCAGACATGTGTCTTAAGCAACTAAAAGCATATTTTATCACGCCGAGAAAAAATCTCAATGCGGCTAATATCTTTCAAATCGTGGAAAATGTAAAGGGAAGGTGCAAGGATAAAGCAAAACTAAATATTTTCAGGATGAGTGTCCACCACACATAAAGATGCATCAATAATGTTGCTTCCATGATACTGTCTAGCTAAGTAGTCAGTATCAAGTAACGCCCTTTTTAAAATCCCATAAGACTCTTTGCTCACGGCTAGCGAAAAATTGGTAAGGCCTACATAGCTGAATGTTAACACATGAATGTATGGTGATCTGATCTTTTGTTGGTTTGGGGCATGTACACGTCAGGACAAATGCGTAGGACGGTTTTGAAATTCGAAACGAAGGAATTTTCTTTTCCATATTGCAACCAAAGATTTCAAGTAACATGGCTTGGGCAATCAACCGTGGTCCTTAGATTTACTGTAAAAGCCTGGACGAATTAAAAGCTGAACTGTAATGAAGGACAAAATAACCAGTCATTTGCGTTGACATGTATTGTGCAAGTATAAAGGGATGCACGTTAGATTTTGCTTACACAACAAAACGAACATCCATGAGCAAACGAAGGTTATGTTAAAATGACCAAAAAACACAATGCTTTGCAGTCTGATGTTTAAAACAGTGAACTTCAGCTTGACAAAATATGAACGAAAAAAGCAGACGAAAAAAATCTCAATCAAGAAAAAAGGTAGAGATGAAGATAAGACTTTGTGACCTTTTGTATGTTCACAGTCTTAAGTTACATGTCTAGATAAGCAACTAAAAGCGTATCTTATCTTGTCGAGGATAAATCCCAATGTGGCTGAAATCTTTGCAAATTGTGGAAAATGTAAGGGAAAGAGGCAGGGATAAACAAAAAAAAACTGAAGGGGATGTGCTGATTGAGTGAACAAATCCGGCTTCATTTCATAGATCAACAGTAACCTCGGGAGGAGCAACTGAAGGGGGATGTGCTGACTGAGTGAACAAAGACAACAAAAATCAGCGTTTGTTAGCCAGAGTACGCAAAAATGGGATTGAAGAACTTGAGCATGTGAAGCATGGACTTACAACCAAACTGTCAATTTGGCTGATGTAACGGCTAATTGGGCAATGGCAAATGTGAAAATTATCAATGTGAAAATTTATACATAAAATTTCTCCAGAAAAAAAAGGTATAAGATGTGACATTTTGTATGATCACAGTCCTATCAAAGTTGTGATATCCATCCAAAATCAAAACTGGTATAGAGAAGCTGCCAAGTTTCCAAAAAGGTCGGCTTTCGAAGGTACTGATAACAATCATCCAGGAAAGGCCGGGAAAGGCCGCCTAGGTTAATCCTATCAGCCAAGTTTAAAACCGCACCGAATTATAATTTGGACATTAAATGAAAACTTGAAGATTTATACTGTGAGTACCAATTAATATTCTAGTTTTCATCAACTTTCGAGCTATTAGTCAGTGCGAATAACTAGGCTAATAGGATTAACTGGATTAAAAAATAACATTAATAGGATTAAAAAAAAGCTGTAATCAAAAACCGTAGCTGTGATCAGCCAAACAGTTGGCACACGATTAGTGATAGGCTTAGTGGTACTTGGTGCCTGCTTTTTTTTTTTCAGGTTTGGAAAAGCATTTTACTAACAACAAATACTGGCTAGGTTACTCCTTTTCCCGAAGCCATATAACTCCAATAGCCTAATGGTTACAGAATCCCATTGGAAATCTGAATGGCACGAGGTCAACTTTCACTTCTCAGGCAGATCATATTTAAGAAGACTGGTATTTTAAAATTAGCAGGTTTGTAGTAGATGTAGTAGCAGGCACCAGTAATGGAAAATATGGTTAATTCGGCAATTTTACTTTGGTTGAACTTTATATTAAGACATTCACAAAACGCAAAACCAAAAATTGTCCAAGTTCCACTATTCAAACTTGCAAATTTTCTACTATCTCTACATGGTAGTCTTGAGAGTCATGAGACTTGCACAACAACCACTACCAACGGACTTTCCCAAGTCCACTACCTTCAAATTTCCCTCCTCTATCCTAGTAAGCCTTGGAACTCAGTCCGCTTTCAGTTAGATAAAATATCAATACTGAATACGGATAAAATTAACTAGCCCAGCATTATTTGACACTAAGAAGTTGACAGCTGTAAAACTGCCTGTAGGAAGCCTAGCCTACTAGCAGCTTAATAATTTTGAGGAAAATAATTTTTCGTCTGGTTTATTCGTAAAAGAACAGTGAGTCAAAGAGAGTGTTGAAAACTAAAATCCAAACTGCTTGAGTGTAGCTTACAAAATAATTTTAAAAATAGACTAGCAGAAAAATCAGAGGAAAGAGGGTAATAGAAGCAAACTAATTTCAAAATGACCCAAATAAGCAGTACACATTTTAGGCTGAGCTTTGCAGATGTACGACAATGTTAAGCACCAATGCAAACATTGAGTAAGACAATGCTAACATAAGAAGAGCTCATCAGTCCACAAATAATGAACAGTTTTTAAACATGAATACTGTATGCTACTAATAGGCTATTAAAAAATTGTTTGCTACCTTACTTATAACTAACCAAACAGCCTTTAGGTACAAATGGCAATCAGGCAAATGGCAATGCCACAAAAATGGAGGCAAATCAGGCAATGTATGCCATAAGGCAAATGGCAATACCACAAAAATGGAGAACAAACATTACTGTACACATTCACTGATATCGGTCGTCAACTACAACGCAAATAATAGCCTAGCTTCAGACTTGTCACTGCACTTATCGTCAGGATTCTGCGTGAGGCAAGGACAATTCAACTCGCCGAGAAATACAAGGAAATACAGTGTGAATAAACGATTTTGTCATCTCCGTTAAATGCTTGTGTCTGGATTCTTGAACATCTGACTTCCTCCCTCACTTGCACGATAGGTTTTCACTTTAAGCCGCCTGTTACGTAAATAACTGAATCAGTTTGCGGCTGATTACAACTAATCAAACAGTTTGAATAAAAGATTTTATCATCTCTGTCATGCTTGTGGCTGATTTTTTGGGCATTTGACTTCCCCCTGATTACACACTTGCATGACAGCTTTTCACTTTAAGCCGCCCGTTACATAAATAATTTAAACAATCAGTTCGTGCTTGATTAACTAAGCCGTAAACAGATAGCAGTGGGTCATTCCACTTGTTCCCATTTTTTAATCACTTCATTTAATCGGACGAAACATAGCACGCTAAACTTGCTGGCTTACATAATGAATGAAATAGCTTATGTATTTGTTTGACAATGGGTAGGCTATACACTGTCGTTTTCGTAACTGGCCTTTAAGTAGGCTAGCACGGGACAAAATGTACACAGGCTAATTATTTCCATTAAATGCCTACCTTCCCACTATATTCGAGCATGCTGCACGAACTAGCCATTGCAACATTTACATAAGTTAGAGTGAATGAAAGAAAACCACTCCTCATGACGTCAAAAATAGGAAAATTAATGCCTTTGTTAACATTTACACGCGTCTAAAGTAATGTTGCAAAACTGAGCCCTACAGGAAAGCCAACCAGGAGGAATGCACCTTTACATAAATATAACAACACAGTACAGTTTTTAGCACATTTTTTTAATACACACAATAAGTAACGGCCAATTCCTTCTTCGAACACTCAATTTAAAATCATAGGCTAGACGAGTTAGTGTGCGAATCTGTCAGTGTCATGTAACCACAAAAAGTAATAAAATATACTTATTTCTATTGGACCTTTTTGCCATGTGACATTTCCATGACAGTATTATGGCAATTAATTGTTAACAGTTGTTCAAAGGAGCTGTTTGCCAGGGAGTCATAACACTGGATGCAACCAGTTGTTAACTTGAACCTTGACACTTAAATTTAAGTAATAACACTTGAACTATTGCTGCACCGACATCAGGGTGGATAAAAAATCGTGAATTTTTTTTTAAAATCTGATTTTTTAAAGTTAAATCGGATTTTCTGATTTAGGCTAAATTTGTTTTTTTTTTACTAATGTTTTACTTGGGTTATTCGTAGATATCAATTGGTGCACATTTGCATAGATAATGCCTAGAAAATAATAAATTCATAGATTTAGCCAAATTTTGATTTTTTTATGTTGAATACTGAGAAACATTAGCGATGATTCAGATTTAAATATTTAGCAGACTGTAAGATAATGGTAAAAGTAATTCGACTTTAGGTTCATTGATCAGTTCTTAGTTAAGTCATTGCCATAAGACTGCTTTTTTTTTGCTCAGTTCTTTCAGTCAAAACACAAGTTCAGTTTACCAGCCTGAGCCTTGATTGTTCCCGGGCAGTTGCGTATTTTTGTGCGAATATACCCAAATGCTGAAAATAACCTCTCCATAGGCCAAATCTACAAAAGAGGCTGTCAAGTGTCAACATAAGCAGCTGTTCAGTGGCACTGATCATAGAGAACTAAACTTAAACACGAAAGTTTATAGTACATAGCCTAATATTTAAAGGAAGGACAGGTTTTTTTTTATTTTTAGCTCCACCTTTTCGTCTGCCTCTTCTGTCGGGAGACGCTAGAGGTTTGATAAATTTCAATTGTTTTAATAACGTTTTAATTTTTTAATTTGTGTGAACTTAAATGGACTCCTACTTTAAGCAGGTGTGTAGAATATGCCAGAACGCTAGAACGAGGTTTGCGGGAAATTTCAGAGAACTGTGGAAATTCACTAAAAAATGGCTTGTCTACATAGTGAAAGGCTGTGGAAATTAAAAAAGGCAGGAGGAACATTTTTAAGGAAATTTTGTCAGTAAGAATACACCCCTGCTTTTAAGCTTGAGTGACTCAGTAGTACATTGTCATGTAATTTTTAGTGTTTTATTGAAACCTGATGACGAAGAATGGTTTCTCTGGAACGTTGTTTTAATTTTTGTTGCTCCAGTTGACGTTAATTTTAAACTCAATCGGCTGTTGGGGACAACTACCCTGGCAAGGACAACAACATGTTTTGGTGCACGAACAGGGAAAATATTTTTTGGTAAAAAATTTGGCATTTAGGCCTAATTTTGGATATTGGTATCCAAACCCTATAAATTCTTGATATCGGCAAAAGTTTTAATACTGCATCGTTGTTGCATCGGTAACTTGGTATTGGTGCAGCATTGATACAAACACATCTAAATGAAGTGCAGTGCCACAATTGGCCTTGTCCAAGGACGGATGCAAGGGGTAAAAAAAGCATTTGGCATTTAATTTTGGATATTGGCAAAATTTTAAAAACAGTATCGGTATCATAACGGTTCAGCATTACTGTATTTACATTTGCGTACAGTGCTGCAAGGGGCAAAATCTTGAGCCCCCACAGCCATGAAACTTGTTATAACTTGTTGTACTTGTTTTTTTTAACGTTAAGTTTGGGTACACTGCTTCCTTGGAATTTTAACCTCACCTCGTCTTTGAGCTAAATAGTATAGTGTGTTCTGGTGTATAGCCTATTTTTTTTAAATTTCTATTGTAAATGTCTGCCTCCTGGGATAGTGTCCTTCCCCCATTTTTATCATATTTATGCTTGGAAACATAATTTTACCTTGATTTTTGTTGTTGTTGTCTTTATCATGAATTTTGGGCCCAGGGTGCCTTGTAACCCTTTTGCATCCCCCCCCCCCTCAAATTGCGGCAGTCTGCATGCAATGTTTACTTGGAATACGCCCTATAGTAATATAGGGGATCTGAAAATCTTACCGAAAAACCTCAGTTGTAATCCATTCTTCCCGATCTCAGTTCAGTTACCATAAAACATAAAACGAACTCGTTTTTGTTTACTACTCCAAAACAAATAGGGGCAATTTAATATTTGGTGGTTACCTACACTACCACGTAATGAGGTCTCCATCTTGCCATGTGCATGTTAACGGAATTGAAAACCTATAAACCAAACTTTAAAAGCAAGTTTTAATGAGCACTTTACGGCAATTTTAATGGCTCGGGCAACACGGATACGAGCAGTCAGGTAACAAAAGGCTCTCGACCATGCATAATAAGTTTCGGGTCACGGATTTCAGTAACAATCTTCGAAGCATGTTACAAAATAGAAAGAGAAAATTGTGACAAAATACACGAAAACCCGGAAATTACAAAATATATACATACACACCCTAAATTTGACTGAATACTTACTCATCTTTACACGTCTACCCAACAACGAGTTTAGTAAAAGCATAAACAAGGTAGCTGCAGTGTAGCCTTCGTTAGTTTAACGTTATAGTACTGTGCAACTTTAATTAACGTTACGCAAACTCACACACTAAACAAACAATTGTAATATTTAATTTCGTAACATAAATGATTAAGACTTCACGATTTTATTAGCACACATTTTTTAAATGGTTTACGTTTTTCACGCACTTGGGGCACCGTTGGGGTCCCGACAAAAATAGCCCCCCATTTACCCGTAAATGATTCATTCCAAGTTAGTTAGGTCCGTTCATTGTGCATAAAAACGTTCATTCATACAAATTACGTCACTCCCAACAGCTAACAAATGATAAATTTAATTTTAATTTTCTTACCGCCACCATTATCCCACGTGAATGCCACAACCATTAAATTTTTAAACTTTGTTTACATTTTTTTGGGTCGGGATAGCAAGCAACAGGATATTCACTGCAATGCAAACAGACAATCACTATCCATATTTGGAGGACAATGCTTATCTGGATTAACACCTTCCAAGTAATCAGTTTTGATATCGATGACACACACTTACCATTCATTTTGGTACGTTCTCTAAACTCCGATTGCAACACATCACAATGAAGAAATTCGCTCAAAACTTGTTAAAAGCAGTTTCATGCTCCAACTCAAACATCGCCTTCGTTTTAAGGGCACACAAAAAACTGTCACGAGGCGGTGAGCCAATAGCCGAAGACAACGCCGACTAGTGACGAAACTAAAACGTGAAACACTTGATAAATATACCTCGAAAGAACCAAGTCGTCCGTCGGGCTCGTGGCGCAACGGATAACGCGTCTGACTACGGATCAGAAGATTGCAGGTTCGAATCCTGCCGAGCTCGCACGCCACTTTTTTTTGCCTTAAAATAGTTTAATGTATTTTTTTTTTCTGCCTGCTTTGCAGCAAAAATGCATTCATTTTAATGTTTATT
>JAHWFP010138996.1:0-64981 GCA_023313725.1 Lithobius niger
TGCCAGATTGTTGCTTACTAAATGCTTCACTCTAGGAAATGAAGGGCCTTGAATGTTCATTAATTGCACATTTTTCTTCTCGTGCTCTTGAATTGCAATAGATTCAAGACACCTTAGATGTGGAATTTGACCTAATCAGCGTCTTCGTCTGCTTCCAGTCAATCTCGTGGATGGGTAAAAAAAGAGGAGGACCAGTAGTATGAAACACAGCCTGAAGAATGTGAAAGAAAGCCAAAAATCGAGAGACGAAGATATGATGGGGGCAGTGAGTAATACAAGGGAAGCTGTGTATCGGGTGCCATGCAAGGACTGCGGTGCCGTTTACATAGGAGGACAAGAAAAGGGGTAAGGACGAGAGTGGCCCAACATATGGGAAATGTTCGTAATAAAGTTGAAGATAACTGCATAGCAGTCCATTGCATGGCGACAGAGCACGAGGTAAAAAGGCCGAGCCATATCCTTGAGGCCCGAAAAAGATAGCAGCTCAAGATATCGAAAATTCACTGGACTAAGCTGTTGTCTTGATTGTGAAAGTGTGCGGTAATTTTCCGGAATTTTTCCGAGTTTTGTAGCCTACCACCGTCACTCACAGAGCTATTAAATGCGAGAAAAAACGTATAAATGCGAACGCCGTGATTTTGAAATTTTCCTGAACCCACCGGCATCATTGAGATTAGAAAAGTACTTGCAATTAACATTCAGGCGAAATAAGTACTATATGGTGTAGGATTGGCTAAATTCACACCATGTTGTACATACAGATTGGCATTACAGTGATTATTACCGATTATGTTCACGGCAGACAGCATTCGCTGACGCGCAGGTCGACACAGGTGAGAAAGGCCATACAAATGTGTTGTGGGTGATTCATAATTTTTTTTTGCCTAGAGTCAATAATTTACTTTATATGTTATCAGAATGACGATCCGAAATTATTTTACACAAAATGCATAATTGACAGGAATATTATTGGCTATTTATTGAAAGTATTCAATCAAAATAGTATCGTAGCAAGCGTCATAAAATGCATTCTCGGCATACGGCATTCTAGGCACTAGCGCCAACACATGCGGAGAAACACCGTATAAATGTAAAAGGTGTAACGCATTGATTTTTCCTTACCTGCGTTTAAATAAATTACGGAAACATTAAAATCATGATTGGCATACCACTCGCTCGCAAAATACATAAATTGCCACAACAAATTAATATAGTTTCTAATCCTGGAGTTGTGTATTGGTGAAGGTCGTTGCTAGCCTACCACATTTGCTCGTCGAATCGCCGACACACACGAGAAAAGCCGTATACATGTTAACGAAGTGGGTGAAAAGTTAAAACTTTAAAATTGCCACGAAATCCGACGTTTGGAAAATCCAAAAATAAGAATTATGCAATGTGGCATTAATTACAGTCTATATTAAGCGTATTTGAATTTAAATTAGAAATAATTAACAATAATTAGACCAATCTAAGTTTCGAAGCGGGTCTACGATGCATATCGGCCTAGCTTCGGCAATGCATTTGTCGACACACGCATTTGATCCAAATATAAATTATAAAATCTCTTAAACAAGCAACAAATACGAAATTACGATACTAGAAGGCTTCATGTATTCTTAGGAATCAATTTCATCAGGACACTTACGTTTTAAATCAATAATTAATGGCAGAAGGGAAGAGCAAATGTGGGAGACGAGCGACGCAAGCAAGATGGCGGCTGAAACAGGAAAATTTTCATTGTCTTGATCCTTGTGTTCAGTGGTGTGTTCCCGTAGCGGCACATCCAGCAACATCAAACCACATCAACCATTCACGAAGCATGGGTGGGAGCAGGCCAATCAGGAGAGAGAAAATCGATTGTGGGACACAAGGCTAAAAGTGAAAGTGACTTAAAGAAAATCTTATCCAAACTAAAATACAGACTAAGGCTAAAATTAATTGACTAAAAAATTACAATACAACGGTAATAATGATTTAACTAAGGGATCAAATGTAACTTTAGGCAGGAATAGCGTTGCGAATTTTCCTCTCATGATTGACACAGGATAAATAACTAGATAAATTAAAACTACTGGGAAAATTATCACCGTTGTTACCGCCATAAAGAACTACTGGATTTCAGAGTAAAATTCTACAGAATTTGCGCAGGTTCAGAGCTAACATTTAGCGAATCCTGTAATCTTAGCGCAAGAGCAATTATAATTAAAGGACAGGGAAAGAAGTTTTTTTTTACTATTTAGTTCAATATTTTCAACTAATACAAATACGAAGACGGATTACAGGAGGTCACATTAGATACTTTTACGGTCCCGGTATAGGGCAAGACATAAACTAAGTATAGCATTTCGTTCTTAGAAAGAAATATAAAAAAATATAAAAGGTAAAATACGCTAGATTGACAGGAGCCCATTCCCACCACTCAATCATTAAAAAAATTGCCCATCGTTGCAAGCTAGTCACTATCTTCCTCAGAGGAGGGGTCATCAGGTTCAGCTGAAATAAAGAATTAACCTTATTAAAGTTAGAACCTCGTCAATAAGCTTAACATAAAATTAACCCCTCCCACTCTCCCTTTCTTTTTATTAATGTAACTTTGTAACTTACCAGGCGGAAATCGGGGGTAGGTGGTCGAAGGAGTTCCAGTGGAGAGGCCGGCTTCTGCTTGATCCTCCGACGAAAGAGAAAAAACGGCAGAGATATGGCACAGCGGAGTTTCTCGGGGGGGGGGGGGGGGAGGCAGGATGCCGGCCGACGTAGGACGAGGAGGGACGCTGTCGTCTGGATGATGAATTGGAAGGGGCAATAACGCTGGCAGCATGGGAAGATAGTTAATGTCTTGAGGCTCAGGTCTTGGTACAGGTGGGCGGTTAGCGCCCAACACGGAATTAGCACGGCGCGAATAACGAGCGAATCGCTCACCAAGAATAGGAAAGGGAAGCAATATGGCATTATATAAATGTGCACAGGACATAATGTTCCCCACATGGCAATAGTTGTAATGTTCTTTCAAACGTAATCAGCGACAACTTTCCGGTTCAGGCAAAGACGAGATAACACCAAGTTCAGGGTTGTCCATCAAAATTAATTGTTGGAAAAAGTTTCAGGCAACATAGGCAATTATGTGCTCACCCGGGTAGGACCGGGCGAGGGGACAGCGGTCTGGACGGGAATGTTCACAAGGCTAAGACGGCAAAAGAACGGCACATTGTCGGACATGTTGAATGAGCAGATATACGGTAAACATATCATCAAATAAAACTTGTTGCAGAAAGCGGGCGTGCCGATTCATCCTGGTATTTGACGATCCTTGGTATAGGCCCGGCATTTCAAATAGCAACCGGATTGGATAAAGGATAAACAGCCGAACGGAACACAGAGCAACTAAAGGCTAAAACTCAGTAAAAAGGTTCAGGGAGCGAACGGGCGGCAGTGGGGGGATTGCGTCGAGATACGTCACAACAATAACCCCTCCCACCTGCTCACACACACACACACACACACACACACATACGAGCCAAAATTTAACCCCAGGTCAAGGTCGTGAAGACCTTTGACAAAGGGCTTCGAGAGCTGGAGATAGCCTTACCCAGGCCACACACCTCCCCCCAAAATCTCGCGTCCACTCCCATAGAGACGCACGCTAAAAGCACCCCACACCTTCAGGTGCTCATAAAATGCCTCAATGTTGTTGGCAGACTGACGAAACACTGTCAACTGGTCTCCTTTTGACCAGTTTTAAGCCAAGCAAACTCAATGAATGAAAATACGAAATAAAGAATACAAAACTTGTGTTAATACATTGCCTTGTTTTACAGCTACACGGTCTTTGTTGGAAAATAACGAGATAAGAAATGCTTGACCCGAGACATGATACATTGAAAGTTAATGCACAAATAATAATAAAATCTATATTTTATTCTATTCCTGCCAGATGTGAGTTAGAAAATAAGAAAGATGGATGCAGGACTGAAATAAACGGAAAATGGGTCTGGAAGCATGGAGAAATAAGATGATGAAGGAAAGAAACCGAACCACATAAAGCCAGCTGGTAGTGGTTTGTAGGAAAGGCGTTAATTCGACCCTCGTTTTCCAAACAATAAGGAAAATCGAGTCCTAAATTGATTATTAATAGCGCACTATGAAATATTGATTAAGAGCTCTATATGAATACACGGGGTACCCGCAGAATAGACTAAGAAATAACCATGACAAAATTCTGAATTAATTGGGACAGTATTCTTATCCCGGACACAAGATATATGCATTGCCAGTAATTTAGCATTAAAGAAATAGAAATAGAGATTGACGGTGCACGAAGCACCCAGCCCCCCCCCCCCCCAACCCCAAAGAAGTTAAGCAACTAGAGCGTCATAGAGTGATTTGAAAGCGTTGAGTGAAGGAGCGCAAACAACAGATTGAGATACAGTGCTAGAAATATGGAGTGGGTGGCCACAAGTGAAGTTGACATTTGGAATGAGGGAAAGAACAGGGTCCGCATCAAGAAGATTGTGAATAAGTTGGTAGGTAAGTATCATGTTGCCACGATGAAAACGATCATAAATGGAAGAAAGCCCAAGTTTACGTAGGCGATCGGAATAAGGTAAGGAACGAAAAGTGTGACACCATTTGGTTAGGCGACGTTGGCAGTGTTCAAGACGATTAGTGAGTAAAGATTGTGAGTAAAGATTAGTGAGTAAAGAAGGGACGACAAATTTGGGAGCAGTAACCAAAGACTGGGAGGAGAAAGGTTTTATATAAAATAGCAAACAGGGAGGGTGTAAGGTTGGGAAACGTTTCAGTACAAAATGGGCTTTACGAAAGACTTTGGAGATGACATTTTCAGTGTGAAGATTGAAATTTTGAGCGTTATCAATAAGGATCCCAAGGTCAGGATGATTAGTAACAGGAGTGATAGGTTTGCCAGAAAGATAGTAAGGAAATTGAGGATTATTATTCTCAAGGTAAAGGACTGACATTTATCAGTATGAAAAAGAAGAATTGGTAGAGGCCCAGTGCGCAACACGTTGGATGGCTTCTTGAAGTAATTTGCAGGAACCAGAGTCAGAGATGATTTTTAAGTCATCAGCATAGCAGACGTTAGGAGAACGAATAACAGAAGGTTAGGCAGAGATGAAAATATTGAACAGAAGGGGACCAAGAATGGAGCCTTGAGGAACACCAGAGGTAAAGTGAAGCCAAGGAGCGGAGGTACCACGAAGGGCGACCCGTTGCCGCCTAAGGAGTAGGTAGGTGTTAAGCCAGGAAATAATGCCAGGAGAAAAACCGAAGGTAGTAAGTTTGGACAAAAGCTTAGCATGTGAGACAGTATCGAAAGCTTTACTGAAATCAAAGAAAACAAGGTCACATGGTAGACCAACGTCAATAAGTTTGGTAGAGAGAAGATTAGTGAGACAAGAACGTTTGGGAAGGAAACCATGTTGGGTAGCCGGAAGAGAATATTGAGTTGAGAACATTAATCAAAAAGATCAGAGTAGATTAACCGTTCAAGGATTTTTGAAATGGATGAGAGGAGACTTATAGGTCTGTAATTAGTAACAACAAAAGGGGAACCTGATTTATGAATTGGAGCGATATGAGCATCCTTCCAGCAGGAAGGAATGCTATTAGAAAGGATGGAATTGGAGAAAATGTGAAACAAGGGGATGGAAAGAGAACTGGCACAATTATGAAGAAAAATAGGAATGTTATCAGGACCTGAAGAAAGGTCTTCCTTAAGGGATAGGAGAGAGGAAAGATCATCGGTCACACTGAAATGAACGACGCCAGCTGCAGGTGGAATAGGCTTGCGAGAAGATGCAGGAAAGAAAGTTGTGGAGAAAAAATGATTTAGCTTGGAACCAACGGTAACATCACCAAGGGAGAAAGTATTGTCATCATCTCTGATACAGCTTAAAGGGACAGTTTTGTTATCATTCTTGAAGTAAGAAACCAGTAATTTGGGGTTGCTTTTGGAATGTTGAATAAGGTTGTTTTCAAACGAAGTTTTAGCAAGTTTGATTTGCATGATAGCATTCTCTCTAGCAGCGAGGAAGTTTGCCATGTTAGATGGAGACGGAAAGGAACGAAGCAGACGATACAAATGCTTGTTTTTTGTTTAATGAAGCACGAAGTTCAGGTGTGGGCCAGGATGGGCGGGAGGAAGAAGGCTTCTTGGCCACAGGAATGAAACGGGAGATAATGGCTTGAAGGAAGGCTGTAAGTATTTGAACCTGTGAGTCGACATGAAGATCGGCAAGTTCGGTAGACCAATCAATGCAGGAAATAATGTGGTTAATATGCGTGTAGTCAGCTAAGCGAAAGTTGTAAGAAGGAGAGGGACTGGCTCTTGTAGAAAAGTCAGTATCAAGTGTAAAAGTGAGGACATCATGATCGCCACGCCCAAAGGCAGGTGAGAGTGATTGAGGAGAGGTTGAGAGAAGGAGAGCAGATAAGCAAATCAAGTAAACTGGAGCACTGGTTTGAACGATGGCGAGTAGGTTTCATAACGTGTTGTACAAGATTATGGTCTTGGATAAAGTCCAGAAACTCAAGACTGGCACTTGCATGAAGTTCGGAGGTAGTGGCACTAAGCCAGTTGATATTAGGCAGGTTGAAATCCCCCATACAGAAGAAATGGCACGTTGGGTTGGTGGGCACAGCATTGTTAAGCATGGAGAGAAAACTTGGCCAGTGTGTGGGGTAGCCTTTTACTGGAGTTCGGTAGGCGCAGCCAATAGTAATATTGTCGGATGAAGGAACGATGATCGAGCACCACAAGGATTCCCATTCACTGAGGGAGTCGTAGTAAGAGTCACTAAGAGAAGACAGAATATTGCTTTTAATGTAAATGAGCACACCTCCGTGACCCCTGAGTAAGCGGTCACTGCAGTAGGCTGTGTAGCCATTAAGATTAATGGTTGAGTCCGGGATAGCTGGAGTGAGGTGTATTTCGGAGACGCCAATAATATCAGGAGAAAGTTGAGAGGTGGCAAAAATAAGTTCATCAAGTTTGTTACAGAGGCCTATAGCATTGAAATACAGGCACGAAAGGCTATGAACAAGGGTTTTGGACGGCAGTTGTAGTGATGAATGAAAGTTAGGTCTTGGAAGCCTCCTCCAGAATTGAGCTATGATGGCTGCTGCAACAACTAGCGACACTTGCATTGTCACTAATGGACTGCTTCTCGGTATCTTCTTGGGTGGTAGTCTGAGTTGGAAGTTTGCCTTGCATACTTTTGTTTTTTCGATAAGTGATATTGTCAGTGGGAAAGGACTGTGGTGACGTAGAGTGGCCGTTTTCTTAATGATGCAGAGATGGAGGCACATTGGTCTGACTGTCTGAGTTACGGTTGCGTTGGATGTTATTTTCAGATCTAGTTGGTTTAGGCTTGCCTAAAAATGTTAAATTCTAGCGTCGGGGGGGGGGGGGGCAGATATTGGAGCACATGATAATGTTAGTATTAGATTCTGCAGAACACAGAAAGATGAGTTAAGTGGGATACCTTGTGCGAAGTTGAAAACAACCGACAGTAAAACCGAAAGGATTACCAATGAATTTAATTATTGAGTCAGCTGTAGTGTTGGGGTGAAGCCCACCTACGAAAATTTTAACAGTTGGATTTGTTGAGTGGGGAGCTGGTGCAGGCATGTTGTGATTAATTTCAGGTCTTGCTGGAGGTGGAATCTGAAGTTTATTTGAGTATGTGAGTGGAAGTTCGACCGGAGCAGCAGCTTATTTTAATTTTCTGTAGTCCGCTTTGGAATAGTAAGTACGGAAACCCGATTCTTCGTTATAAAGGGGTTCAGAAGAAGAGTTTGACGCGGCGGCTGGCACCATCTGTCGAGGTGGGGAGAGACTAAGCAGGCAGTCATTTTGCGAAGCCGAAACAAGATGTGCTGGAGGCACTATGCGCTGTGGAATAATGCAAGGGGGAAGATTGAGTGTTGGTTTGTGCGGTAGGGAGGAGTTGATTGCCCCATCAAAAAATTCACGGGAACTCGATGAATAAGCATTAGATTTTGTAGGTTCATTTGATTCAAGAAAGTTAATCGGAGTTTTATTTTCTGAGATGTATTCAGGTTGTGCTAAAACAGTTTTGGCAACAGGAAGTGACGACACAAGCTGGCGGCCGCCTTCGCTGGGTCGTGTCGACTCAATTTCTGGACCAAAAATAGGTTCGGTGAGAGATTGCAGGGGTGTAGAACCGGTTTGCAGTCTAATCAATGAACGGACAGCTGCTGTTAGTTCCTTGACAGATGATTCAAGTAAGGAATGCCGCTGCAAAACCTGTGTGACGACGCGATTACGAAGCATCAAACAGTCGGCAACAGGTAGGCATTGGTCGCAGAAATAGGTGAGATTTTTGTGTTTATCAATGCAGTCAATAACAGTTTGAGTAACACTTACACATTCGGCGTGAAAACTAGAGCAGCACAGATTGCAAACAGCGGCTGTGGTCGGATGGTAAACATCGCTAGTGTAAACGGGGCAGGAGCTCAGACTGATGCGACCGCACGCAATGGTCCTCAATCCTCAATGGGACAGTATTCTTATCCCGGACTCAAGTAAAAGTATGTTGCCAATAATTATGAATTAATTGGGACAGTATTCTTATCCTGGACACACGAAATATACATTACTAGAAGTATTTTTTAATTGGGACAGTAGCATATCCCGGATTCAAGAAAATATGTATTGCTAGTAATTTTACATTAAATTAAGGAAGTATCACACTCTGGACACTAGAAATATGCATTACTGGTAATTTAGCATTAATGGAACAGTATTCCTTTTTTTTTTAATTGCGCATTAGACTCAACTCCACAACCGTACTAGTAAAATTTCGATTAATTGGGACAGTATTATATCCCGGACTCAAGAAAATGTACATTTACTAGTAATTTTGCATTAAGACGGTATTACATTCTGGTCGACCGAGATACACATCGTCGTTGAAGTTGCATTACATAGAAAATTAATGTTTTTTTTTTTTTTTTACAAAAACATGCATTACGTGTAGAAAGGGTACAAAGATGACATTGCCAGAAAGGAACAGATTAACAGGCAGGATAACGTTGTGTTCATTCTGTTGTAGTAGTTGTCAGGGGTGCCAATAATTTTGTCAAAGATGGATGACAAATGAAAACAATGACACAGATGACATTTAGGAAGCAATTGATGGACAGAAAAGATGAATATCAAGAGGGAGAACTGGAGCACCGAAGGAAAACTAGGTAAGTATCGAAATAATGTTGTTTCCAAGTTCACTCTGTTAACAGATGCACGGGAGAAATTACCTTGTCAAGGATAGTTGAGTGTTGGAGAAGAAAGATGTCCTGAAAAGACAGACGTCCTGATAAAGACAGATGTCCTGAAAAAGACGAGACGTTCTGAATAAGATGATATATCTTGATAAAGACAGATGTCCTGAAACAGACGAGATTCCCAAGAAAAGATGCTATATCCTGATAAAGACAGATGTCCTGAAAAAGATGAGATGTCCTGAATAAGATGATACATCCTAATAAAGACAGATGTCCTGAAAAAGACGAGATGTCTTTAATAAGATGATACATCCTGATAAAGACAGATGTCCTGAAAAAGACGAGATATTCTGAATAAAATGATATATCCTGATAACAACAGATGTCCCGAAGAAGACGAGATGTTCTGAATAAGATGATACATCCCGATGAATGTAGATGTCTTGTTTAAGAACGAGACGTAATTGAAACCAGGAAGGGACAATCACCGATGACGAAAGTTGAAAAGGAAAATGGAAAGAAGCAAGAGAAAATCTAATAGAAAATTTCTGCTTATACATGAACTTTTTCTGTCCACAATCTTTCACAAGCTGCATTCTAGAAGACATAGCTCCATTATCAATACCTGGTCGAAATATCTGTATAGATTGCGGCTCAATTCAAAGTTAATATTTATTTGCATGCGTTCAAAATTTCAGCTTGTTTGGTTCTAGACTGATATACCATTAGTGCTAGGTTTCTTCAAACTCACGGCCACCCTTGGAAGTTTTTTCTACACTTGCACTCGAGGGAGATTCGGGTAGGATAATCGTTATGTTGTATTGGAGGGAATTGACTATGCTGACAGGCCAATTAATAACGATAAAATAATTGAGACAGACTGATTATTCTAGGCATAAGCTGTAGTCTCATTAAGAGACAACAAACCTATTGTTTTGTCAAGGATTGTTATGGGATTAATTAGATGCAATTATGTAAATTACACTAATTAATAATTAAGTAGGAATAATCAGTACTTGAATAATATTTCAAGCTTAATATCCTGAATAACTCAATATTGTTCATCAAAATGAAAGGGCATGACCTACGAATATTTATTATTGCTAAAACAGTATTACAAGCCAAGCTATTTTATTTTCATAAATAGAGCCTTAAAAGACCAATAGGGCTTGAGAATTTAGAGTTCAGATTGTCGTCTTGTCCATCCTCCTAGCCGAGCCGATCCACCGTTGCGAGCCAAGCCGAGAGTGAGGCCTTTGACTCAGGGGGACTGCAAGTCCGGTTGCCGGGCAACGCAGCCTCAAGCCGCTGGGATCAGCGTCAAGTATAATCTGTATCGTTCATGATACTAATTGCTTGATAATTGAGTTGATATTTTTTGAATTGGAATATAGAAAGACAGTAATCGAGATATTAGCACTCTTTAAGGAATTAGCTAGGCTACAATCTATTATTTGTCAGAGTCCATGAATACGATCTCCTACTTTCCGTTCCTTTCTCTATCATTATTTTACAGGCACCCGAAGTAATGCAATAAAGTTTTGCTCGAATATATTCAATAATCGTATTTGAAAGTATAAGGCTAAATAAGCCAAGTTGGAATAAATTCACGAATTAAACAAGTACATTAATCCATTTCTTGTCATGTCTTGATTTTTATTAGAGTTAAGTGATATTTTGGTGTCAAGTGTATTTTGTTGCCATTCTAGACAATTTGAGTTTGCTTTGTGGAATTAGCTAAAGTAAACCCAAAACACAAGATCAGTAATATTGGGCACCGACCATAGAAGTACTCTAGCTTCTGCAATAAAGCTGCGAGATCTGGGTGATCTTTGAATTATTTAGGAAAACATTTGAGTTTTCCATAAATGAGAAATAAGAGCCGGTTTTTAGAAAGGGGACCTTAAAGTTATGGGAGTTGGGACCAGAAATGCCGATGGTAAATTGCCCCTAATCGTGATCAAAAACTGAAGTTAACTTTAAGTTTAGAACTATAATATCAAAAACCAAAACTAGTAAAAGGGGCCACCAAGTTTTGAATGGTTCGACCCTTCAAAGGAGTTATATCACACACGCCAAAACATTTGTCAAGTTAATCGCACCGACTAATAGTTTGAAGGTAAAATGAAAACTAGAACATTGCTACTTTCGGTAGTAATGTTGAAGTTTTTATTTAACATCCAAAGTATTATTCGGTGCGATTAAGTTGGCGAATGTTTTGGTGTGTGTGATATCACTCCTTTGAAGGGCCGAACCATTCGAAACTTGGAGGCCCCTTTTACCAGTTTTGGTCTTTGATATGATATCACTCCTTTTTTTTAAAATTGCGCATTAGACTCAACTCCACTACCGTGCAGGTGTGTAATAAAGTGCCACGTCAACAAGAAATTGGTTTTCAACACTTTGCATGGAGGCAGAACCATTCTCAACTTAGTCATCTCTTTATAGGTTTTTGGTTTGGTTTTAATTTTGTTCTAATTTGTTTTATTTAGTTAGTTTTCGGGTATTGATATCACTCCTTTGAAGGGCCGAACCCCTCTCAACTTGGTGGCCTCTTTACCAGTTTTTGGCTTTGTTTAATTTGCTTTGTTTTTACAGTTTGTTTATTTTTCGTGAATTGGACGTGAATACAATTTCTTTGGCAACGTTGTTTAGATTTATCATGATACACTAGTGTGTGTCTAGGCACGCATGTCAGTATACACGTTGTCATTGTCCGAACTTTAGCCGTCCAAAGAGAGACGATGCAGACAATACTAACAATGGTTATAACAATATTTTCGTGCTTACGCGCCCTCCCACGCCATCTACGTTACACCCCAGGCTCCAAATCATGAAAGGTACGTAGTTAGTATTGTACTGCAACCATTCATCCAATTTCATAGCTGGAAGCCTTCCCGTTATTTCTGTATCGATGAATAACCACCCTATGGGATTTAACATGGGGATCAGCGGACTAGAATGAGCTAGTAGCTAGTAACACATTTGCAACGTTATTGAGGGTTAGCTATCGCATTGAAAGCAGCTTAGCTGGCATTCCTTCACTAGTTAATTTTTGTCAGCTAGGTCAGTGCTCTCAATTTCAACACAATTTAAGTCTTTGTACCGCATTATTATATTTCCTCAAGTAGTTGAAATGTGCTCAACTATGCTTCAGGATATAAGACACTGACGCTATGGCATCGCGCTACAATGGTTTACAACCTTGACAATTGAATTGATGTGATGCTTGTTGCCTAACTTGGCGTGACACAATAGCGTGTGTCTAGATAAATTTTGAATGGTTTTTCCCCCAAAATACTTCCAATTAAACTAGTTACCCTTGAACTACTACATTGCCTGGCATGGGAACTTGCGGACTTGGCCTGACATCTCCACTCCGACTGTCGTAGTAACCTCTAGCCTTTGAGATCTGTGAACTATGCTATTGAAGGCTGCCAGCAGGTTTGTTTTATACCAGCCTGCCAGTTGCTCTACTCTCCTCCAGGTGAGCGATTACATGGGTGACTCTAGACAGGGGAGAACGATGGGATAGGGAGGATTTGATCAGTCCGACCAAGCTGTCACTCAAACATGGTAGAGGGAAAGCGCAGACAGACGAGGCAGCTGCTCTGCTGTGACTGGTGAGGTAATTGAAACTTTGAATTTGTTGAGTTCTGATTGGGAGTGAAATGGGGCTGCCTCTGGAGCAAATGAATTGCCGACTCTTTGAGCTGGCATAACCATTTCTAGCATAGGCAGTTAAACAAATTTGAAAATAAAAATTGCAGGGCTTGGGGGGGGGGACGAAGTTTGATGATCAATGACTCAAACTGTTAAATAGAAGGATAAGGCTCTTGGATTATGCTTAGGTTACCACAGGTCGAAGTTTTTATGGAGATCTCTGAAATAAAAATGAGTTGCACTAAGAAAATATCCAATAAAATTGTGTAGTAAGTTTGCCTTTGAACAAGGTAGAGCCTATGACATTAACAATTGCTTTAAAGCACAAAGTAAAAGATTAAATAACCAACTTGCTAATATGCTAAAACACATTTTATTATAAAGTGTTATTTGCAGCCACAGATTATAATATAGTCGAAGTTTTCACAGTCAGCTAAAATCGTCATTGCAGCCCAGAATAAAAACTGTAGTACATACATGTGAGGTTATGTGCTTTAGCAGCCACTCTTAATACACAACGAAGCTTTCTGTGTGAAAGCTTTGTGTGAGGCTTTCTGTGTGAAAGGAATTAAAAAACTATACACATAAATACAAGTAAAATCGAAAATGGTGACTTGAGTGCTGTGTGCGGTTAAGGCGAGTTTGAGACATTTTTCAAATTGCTGTAGATAATGATTCAAGATGAATTTTCATATTCTGCTTGCGCAGGATTGTAGATAGAGCTCGGGGCTATTAAGGTGAAGAAACAGAAGTCAATTAAGTCCATTTTCTGTGGTGTTACAGGTGTTGAAGTGAACATAGTTTTGTGGATAGGTCTGCTAGGCCGGGCGCTGTTGTAGCGCTATGGAAGAGAAAGTTCGTTGCTGGTAAATGATGCGAATAACCTCAGGTACACTGCCTTTACATGAGCAACAGCTGCCGATCGCTAGGCCTAACTAAACTATACAGATGTAGATAGTGATAGCGAACGTGACGATTCGCTTAGTGAAAACAAGTCAAGAGATCCTGTAACACCGGAAGTGACAAAAGGCTTTGTTAGCCTAGGTAATAATAATTTAGAAACACTTTTCTTGGCCCTAAACCGAGGAGTTTTCTAACTTACTGAACATTGACAAAAATTAAGTTTTCTCAATTACAAAACGACTGTCCGACATTAAGAATGTTGGGAAACTGCAGAAAAACCAGTAGACACAAAAGACGAAAAAAAAGCAGAGGTTTTCATTGAAAAAGGTCTTTTATTCCGTAAACCTTTTCATGCCTTAGGCAAACCGCTAATAGAAAAGCCCAAGGAGCGTAGAGACTTTGTGTCGAACACTGCATGTGCAAATGCATGGGCCGGTCATTTAGGGTGATCAAAAACTGAGGATCATGGTCTTTCCAATTTTTATTGGCCTCCAATTTTTATTGATTGTTAGTGACGTTCAGCTTTACGTTCAAACGTGTTTAACTAGTCAAAAAAGGACAGTGGCGGATCCAGCATGGTGCGGGTGGTGCGGCCGTCTCCCCCCCCCCTTCCTGCTGAAAAAATGGTATTTAAAAAAAAAAAAGATTCGAACTCCCTTTGACATAATTTATTTACCGAAAAACTAAGGAAAAAATTCGTTGTAGGCTGTCACTTTTCATTCTTTGAAACGTGTTTTCATTAATTAGTCAAGTATTGCTTTAAATTAATTTAACCTTGGTAGAGAACGGAAAATACCAAACATCTAATGAAGAGGCATTTTGCTTCAAGTTACTGATAATGCCTTTGTGGGTATGAGGAAGTAGGGGCAGAGGGGTTAAATGTCGACCCAATTCGCTTGTACGTCCTTGACTGCCTACATAACTATACAGACGTTAAAACTTGTAGGACGTTTTAAAACGATTGTTGTAAATATGACAAAAATGACAGAATTCGAGGTCTATTTCCGAAAAGCAACACGCCTATTAAGAGTAAACTGTCCGGTATGATATCGCCAACGCAAATGAAACCACGAGTCAACATACCACTAAGTGCTAGAACTAAATCCAGATAAATGACGTAAATGAATGGAAAATAAACTGTTCAAGTCCCAGTAGCAGAACAGTGACGTAAGTTGAAGTAAGTTCAGTAAGTGGATAATTTTATTTAAATAATGTTCTTTGAATCTTTACTACAGTTACTTTTTTTAAGTTGTTGCACTGTCGGGTTAACGTCTTTTAATGACTTGACAGTCAGACTGGGTGATTTACGATTATTAATAGCCATTGCGATAAAAACCAACTAAGAGCCAATTCGCATGATTTACAACAGACAACATTCGATATGCTGTGACAATTGAAACATGTGCATAGCTAGCCAGCCAAATGGACACTTATTAGTTATTACACGTAAACAAATGGAACAGCTGTAAATATTAGTATTAAATGAAGAAACACAACGAAGCCAACATTGTGAATTTTTAGTAAATATTGCTGCTCACTTGTCATTCTTAACAGTTCCCAATGTTGGATACGTTACCGTTCATCGTTTAATGCTTATTACTGTAAGGTTTCACCTCAGTCTTCCATGTTAAAGCCGAAATTTCGATGCTTAATTTCTGCTGCCTTTTAATATTTTCCACTCAAATTTAATACACAAGCTTTGTTTTTGTTGGACTTGATAAACACGTGTACCAACTTTTATTAATTCCGATTGGTCTCTTCGAGATCTGGACTTAAGCTGGAATCGTGAGTTTCATTTTTGGCTTGTTGTTGTTGTTGTTGTTGTTGTTATTTGGACATGTTTATACAATGGTCTCTACAGACTAAACCATTTGTCCTAGATAGCTGGTTCTTATCTCATTTGAAAGAGCTACTTCCAGAGATGTGCCCTTTGTAGAAATAGAAATTTCAATAGGTCGAGTCATTTCGAAGTTACAGGGCCCTGAACGATCAGTTTTAGTCTTCTGTACAGCCGTACCGTCTGAGAAGACTATTGCAACGACTTTGTCCGTCAGTCCTTCGCCTTTTTCAACTTCGCTACAGTACCAGAAATTGACGACCACTGTTTACAACGTTCGATTCAGTGTCAAAAGCTAGTTAAATAACATGGCAAATTAAAACATCGTTACTTCCTTATAGCTAATAGACTTCTTCGACGTAACTAAATTAAATAATACCATTTGATTGTCGAATGAAATCCTAAGGATAACACTGCAGCCGTAAAAACAAAAGCATTTTAGCTTTGTTAAAAATAGTTTCATCACATTGTTGTATGAGTGAATGGGCTTACCATCGAACCAGATTCTCTATTAGACCTATCTGATACTTACGAAATTAAAACTACATTAAAAAAATTAGAACTAAAAAATGAAAGTTAGGCCTAAAACCACGTTACCGCGGCAACGTCAAATTGCTATGAGTAGCACCTGGCTTCATCAACAGCGTCTCTCCCGTCACTTCCCTATTACCACTGATCTAAATAGGCTACGTTGCGCGTTACATTTAACATTGTAACTGTGTCCCCAAAGGCGCACCGTGTTGTAAAAATGAATAGGCCTATAGGGGTACTATACAAATCAAATATTCGTTAGCTGCTACTTACGAAATTAAAGTTCCAGGTAAGAATTAGGCCTAAAAGTTCTCAAATACGCTTAAAATCTAAAATAAGCTTAAAAGCTAACACATTTTTAACCACCGGCAGTTCTGATGGTTACTGCTTTTAGATTATATAATAGAGATAGCTGTTGCAATGTGTAATAGAGGTGTGCGCCCCACTATTGGTAGGGGCAGAACTGTACAGAAGACCTGATGCGACTAGGTAGTCGCTCTAGCCGCTTGTTATTGTTTTAAACGTGGTTATTAGGCAATAATGCCAATCAGCAACACGCTAGCCACAAGGCGTAGACTTACGACTAAACAATTGCTAACAATGCTGTGAGTCCGCACTTTAAGGAAACGTGAAGAGGAAGCATTATCCTTGTTACGAATTAGTTTAAATAGTGGTCTAACATCACCCTGCTGTTTTAAAGCTAAAATGTTTGTGGCCCATTTGGCTTGCCAGCCTGAATAAAAAACAAAGTTGCTGAAAGAGAGCTGTAGAAAATCCAACTTACAAATGAAAGACTTGTACTGAATGAGCGAGCGAAATTCAGTGCGTTTGCAAGGAGTACAGAAGACCAACTTGGTATGTCAAAGTACCATGAATCAGAAAACAAAAACGAATCGTTTGATGTTTAAGGTAAGGTTAAACTGAGCCGAAGTCAAAACAGCAATGGGAACACAAATAAACTTTCCTGTAAGGTTTCAGATACTGCAGTGTTGCTGTACTGTTTAGTCCACGTGAACCTTACTGCTGTATCCAACCATTATACACGTAAATTCAAAAAAAACCAAAGCCCAACTTTCAAAAATTTTCATACCGGGACAAAGGAATAACTGTGTGAGGCTACACAATCGAATATTTTCTGGCCCAATTGTTTCAGTGATCTTCAATCAAGTCGTCTACTTTCTGTCCATCACCCTGCTGATGATACATATATCAGTTTTCAAGATTTTCAAGCACTTTTCCGAATTGCCTCCAGGTTTTAAGGACTCGTATGAACCCTGAATTACTTGTAGAGTTGTGCTATGCACACGAGACCATTAGTTTTAAACCCTTTTTGAGCGACGTCATTTAGCCAAGTAGAATGTACCATTCATTAGCTGACCTATCGTGTGCAAAAGTGAAAAACGGTAAAAACATTTGAACACACAGTATGGTTTAACGTGGACTAAACAGTATAGCAACACTGGAGTATTTGAAACCTTACAGGAAAATTAATTTATGTTCCTTTGCTGTTTTGAATTCGGCTCGGTTAAACCTTACTGTTATGGTTTTAGTTGGCCTATTTTACCAACTATAAACCATAAACCGAGAATGACCAATATTCAATATTTCAGCAATATTCTATCTTAAAATATATAGACTGAATAAAGACTCAGTGAGGCTCAGTAAGACTCAGTAAGTTTTCTTAAGGCCAGATTTTAATTACGTGATTGGTTTACAATTGTCCTGCTATTTATCCTAGCCAGGAATAAATGAATATCAATAATTCGTCAATATTATGATAATTTCGTATTCACAATTATAATTCCGGATTTTGGGCCAGGTTGGATAACTGATTCATGGAATATATATATAGGCTAATTATTAGCTTGATATGGATAAATTCTATACTCGGTTAACGTTATGATAATTCTATATAAGTCAGAATGATACTTAAATTCGGATGTTGATGTCTAAGAACGAGCAGCAATCAGCACGTCTAGGAAGCAGCAATTTGGTTAGGAGCTGTGGTCTGAATGATCGGAATGGCTGTGCTTTGCTTTCCTCTTTTCCTTTTATACTTTTTAGGTGAATAGACATGATGTCATTTTTTACTACCTCATGTTACTATTTTTAGATTTCTTGTAACATGTATTCCATCATTTGTTTATATAAGTTGCATTAGCCACTGGTGACATTTGCGTCATGGCTCTGGAAGTTTTGATATTGCTCATGTGCACGATTTCACCAAACAGACCATGAATTTATTATCCAAACCTGTTTCACAACATTTCTTTCCCCGTTGTGACTTGACTTGGTTCTTTTAAACTCAATAAAATATAAAATAAAATAAAGTAAGAATTTCTGTGTGCTAGAAGTTTGATCAATATGTAATATATTAATGTGATTTTGGTTAATATGAATATTTGTAATTGTTTATTAATTACATGATTAATTAACTAATTAATCGTTAACATTGTCCAAATGGGTCTCCAAGCCCTGTCCAACTAAACTTTATAAGTTAGGTCGCACCACTCCATGTATTATGTACATGCTCCCCAATTTTCAATCCTAAGATCGGGTACCGGAAAAAAACCTATTATTTTTTCTTGGCCTATTCTTTCTTTTAGGTAAAACAACCTGTACCAGTTCACATACACACAAATCCATGTCGTGAAAATTGTGAGCACACATTTTTCATAATAATTATTATTTTCGACCAATTTTGAGTTACTATCTATCAGATAATTGAACCAAGTCATATAGGAAACTTTGTAAAATTCTAGTTTGGGGGGGGGGGATTGTTTCTTTGAAGAATTCTTCTCTTCCCTCCATCTTGTTTTCCCCTCTGCCTTGTGATCTTCTCCATGTCATGCTTGGAGAAGTCTTGTATTTTCCTTGCTTCATATTTTCCAAGATTCTTTACTTTCTTGATATTTCTTTTCTCATTTTGTGCATTTGGATGGTTTTTATGGTTCCGTCTTTCTTGACGACGGTCCTCGACCAAGTTTGTGACCCATCCTTGCTTCTGGGACCAATGACCTCCTTTTTAATATGCAGGGAAAGAAGAAAAACAACAATAAATGTACTTATTATGTTGCCTCCAGGCCACTCGCAACTTTTTAATGCAACAATGTGACTGTGTGTAATTGTGACACGTGTTTGGTCCTACGCCGGTCACTTTTAATTACACTTTATTTCGTATTAAAATAAAAGTACTATATTTCGTACTTTGTGACGCGTGTTTGGTCCTACGCCGGTAACTTTTTATTTCCTTTCATTTCATTCAAATTTCGTGACGCATGTTTGGTCCTATGTCGGTTACTTTTAAAATTTCTTTCTTTTATTTCATTCAAATTTCGCAACGCATGTTTGGTTGTATGCCGGTCGCTTTTGAATTTCTTTCTTTTTTAATTGCTTTTCACCACTCCCAATTCCTTGTGCACCAGACATTAACTTTCGGATGCTCATCTTACATCTTATTGCTCGTCTAACTGCTCAGTTACTTTTCAAAAGAAATTCAAAGCATTAATTATTTCAATTTTAATTTCCCAATTTTACTTGTTGATTACTGATCCTTTATGATCTCGAGGTTTCCGTAATAATTTCCAAAATTTTGTTTTGCCAGTTTCTTTCGTTTTGAATGATTAAATTTTGAGTATTTCAACCTCTTTATTTTCGTGAGTTTTGGTCAAGTCTTGCGACCTTCACCTCAGCCAATTTCCTTTTTGCTGAGAATTTTAACTTAGATTGTTTTGACAAAAATGAATGTTCCAGAATCTAACTGTATTGTTTAGCTTGTATTTAGATGGATACTTGTTTACGTTTGCTTTACCCCTGGGAGATAGAGGGAAATCTGCTATGAATGGATCGAACTGGATTTTTCTAGGTCAGCATCCGGCATGAACGTATGCCTTTTGTATATGAGCATTAAAGACTTATACAACCCGGATTGTGGGAGGAGTAGTTAGGGAAAAACTTCGAGATGCTGAATAGGGGTAATTATTTTCGTGGAAAGTTTAAGAGACCCACTACGTCAATCATGACCCTTGCCCTGATTGGTTGTTGTCAAGGATGGAAAGGCCCTTTAAAACCTAAGCACCCTCTTCTCTAATCATACTGCTCAAAAAATGTCAATCGCTCGTTTCGTCACATTTTCTTTCCGACCGAATTGGAAATCAGCCGAAAAGATGTCCGACCGAAGAATGACAAACAGTGCCGTGGACAGGTTGTGTTGTTGGGTCGTCAGCGTACTTGACGTATTTCACAGTGAATTAGTGGCCATCGTTAATTTAACCCTTCATTGTTACGCCTGTTGCCGGTCGCTACTACCCGTTCCCTGCCTACACGTCGAACCCGGAAGGTGCCCACCTACGTATTCTTACCCAGGATATTACCTCCTATCTGTTGCGGAATTTGTTCCACCATTGTATCCTTCATGCGGCGCGCCTTGGCGCCGAACTTCATGTGTCCCCCGTACTGGAAAACTATGAGGAACATCCCAACCGTATGTTCCTTCATTATTTTTATTGTTCGCAAGTGAACGGAGCATCCTGCCGCCATTCTCGCCCCTACTGCTACCTTCCTTTTGCCGAGGCAAATGACGAATTTATTTACTACCATTCTCGGGCCGTTCTTGCTGAAGCAAGCAGTGGATATGTCATTCTCCATCCAGGCGGACTATTTGCTGTGCCTCAAAACAACCAGGTCTTGGAAGCCGTCGTCCCCAGGCCCAGTACCGGATCTCATCCCTGTACAACCGGCCATCGCTGTAGCTGCTGTGGAGATACAGAATCGTGACGGAATCCCTGACAGTCCCGCTTCTCCTGATCCGCCAACACCCGAGGATGATTAAGGTAAGATTTGATAACTCATCTTATTTATTTGATGAAAGCTTAATATTTAAGTCAGGTCAATATCATTTCTGATATTCGGAAATTTAGCCATTACTTAAAAAAAATTAATAATAATCTCCGCTAATTATATTAATTACTGATGTTAAGATTTCAGAGCGATCCCTGAATATCACAGTCTAGCGATTATTGACGATATCATATTTGCATTGTTATGAAAATACGTTATTTGGAAATGGTAATATTACCGTGATGAACCCATAATAATTTTCTAAACTATTATTTCCACGAAATATCATGCTAAATTCAGCAATTTCTTTTGCCTTTTAATTTTGCTTAACGTGACAAAACTAGCGAAATTTAAGTCAATCTTACTTTAAAACGTTTATTTGCTCGAATAACATTATACGTTGTCCAGGAAACTTACTCCAGAATTTCGTTTGGTTTAGCCTATGTCAATTCATGTTATTTAGATTTCGCAAGTTGAACATTTTATCGCTATGTTACGTGTTTTCCTAAGTCCTATTCATATTACAATATAAACGTAATTTAGCTTAAACTTAATTTCGAGAATATTTTGAAGTATTTGTTGCGAACCCCTGAGATGTATGTTCAACTGCCTATGATAGCAGCGAGAATTCCGGATTTCAATAATAACAGATTGTATTGCCAACCACTTGTTCGTACGAACTTGCCTATCTCTTTCAGCAAAAAAAATTATTCACACGAATGCTTTCCTAAGGACTGGAAGTAACAACAGTTATTATTTTCAGGATTACAGTGTTGTCCGCAAGAAAAGAAAACCACGCAAGCTGCGTTGACCCTTATTAATAATGAAATCTGCCAACTTTACTGTTATACTTCGTTCATGTTTTGTGTATGCATTTGCGGCCACCCGCCTTGTAAAATTACCTTTTTTTTAAAAAAAAACCGATATATATGTCTGATAAGAATTTACTAATTAAATAGTTAAAACCATTTTTTCTTTCTGATTTACGTTATTTCCTAGGCTTAAATAATTTAGGTTTGAAATTGTACTTGACTTGTAATTTCATGTCTGTGTTAGGAATTGCGCTACAATTTTAACGTTTTAACGCAATTCCTATCATGGCTTTTGAGAGTAACCGTACAAATTGAAATTGGAAATCGGTAGTTCTACCGATAGGCTATGCTCGCTATGAGACTTCAGTTGTCTTTCACTGATTTGTTTATTTCCATGTGTTGTAGCGGCTGGATGCTACGACGGACGAGGTGCTTGTAGCATCGCCGGTGCCTGGTGAAACTGGGTCTTACTTCTTATCGGATGGAGATAACTTTTCGTACTTTTCGTTCAAACAGCACAACTGCTACAGTCCCAGTGTAGGGAATGGAGCATTGAAGTCCTAATCTTAAGACCTAACTAGCGATAAAAAGCGGGTATCGCTGCCACCAAGGTGGGAAAAAGCTAGCTAAGTTAAATTTACAGAGAATTATCTAAAATATTAACTTCCAGCAATCATCAAAATTAGGAAACTAACTGGCGTTTAAAACTCCTGGTTTTATTTTAGACAGACAATTTAAAAGTAGCACTTTACAAATTGGGCTTGCTATTTACAACTTAGTTTTTAGGTTAAAACCATCACATGAATTTACATGAAATTCGCTTACAAGAACTTGCGTTTAGTTCACTTTACATTTTCATATAGAAATAGGTTTCAGGCAACAGGGATTTCACAAAAGAGCCCTCTAATTTACAAACAGCCGCAGCTGACTGAAGTAGACCTTAACTTAGTTATGTTTCAAATGGTACTCCCACTAGATCAAACCGTCTCCATCGGAATTCTCGTTAGAAAAGGGATCTGCACTCCATGAAGTACTTTGCTTCTGCAAATCTAACAGACCCAATGGCCTTTGTTTACATTAAAGTTACATTTAATGAAACGGTGAAAAAAAGCTGGTTTTTAGGAAGGGACCGTGAACCCTTACATTATGGCCGTTAACGTCCTAAATGCCTATGGCTTAACGAACCATAATTTACTTTCAAAGCTAAAGGTTAGGTTAAATTAAACTATAAATTTTGAATTATAAGTCCAAAAGATAAAATTTCAATTTAAACTAAGTCATACGAACCAACTACCTTTGCCCGGCATGGTAACAATCGGACCGCTTCATCTCCACTCCCGACCGGCGTAGCTACCTCTAGCTATGAGATTTCCTGAGCTGTGCTGTAGAAACTACCTTGCAGGCTGGTTATATAGCAGCTGCCTGGCAGCAAGGAGGAGGGAATGGGCAGACCTGTAGGAGAGTGACGGGGGGGGGGGGGGGGTGGAGCGGGGTAGAAGGAAACTCTTGGACGAGGAGAGACTGACCAAAACCGGCCAGGCTGTCACTACCGGAAGTTGGCATGACGGCACTGACGGGCAGGGTAGCTGAGCGCTCTGAGTGGATGGGGAATTAAATACAGCGTTTTGGTTGGAGGGGAATTGGTGCTGCTGTATTTACCAAGGGAATTACAGACTTAAGAGCATTAGAGCCCTGGCTTGGAAAGTGCAATTGAGTTTTAAACTCATAATAATGTGAAATAGACCTATAAAATTGAAACTACTATATTACGTATCGCAACTATTGAAGGAGGGGGGGGAAACGAAGTATGCTCAGATTAAACATTAGGTTTGTAATTAATTGAAGGAAAAGCTAGTTTGTTTTCATTCGGAAGGTAGCTACGGTCGGAGTGTGTGGATGGAGATGCCTAAATAAAATAAACATGAATTAAACACTGGGTCCGTTAAAATAAACAAACATAAATATTGAGCTACGGTAGGGTTCATGGCAAGAATTTAAGTTTACCAAAGTGCTATAGTGCACACAAAAATAAAAAGTTAAATATTCCAGCTTAGAAAAAAATATGCTATAACGCATTTAAGTTGGTTGTTTGCAGTAGCAGACAAGTGAATTTGGAAGTTGTACATTTTTCATAAATAACCAAAGTCGTCACTCGAATTACAAAAATTAAAAATATCGTTCAAGGTGTGTTTGTACATTATATCGAGGTTAAGTACCTTCGTAGAGGAAGCCCCCTCCTAGTAAACACTAAGCTAATGTTTTTGGCTTTATGCCTGAAAGAAAAGGACAAAATGTACAATTTTGGTGCGGCAACGCCAAGAAAAAAATTGTTCTTCGAAAAATGAAGAGTTCCACCCTCAGGCTTTTGGTCGGTGGTGTTAAGGTATCCTCACCACGAATGTCTAATACAAGACCACGTTTACACGCCCCCACACGGAGGACTTCATTTGGCGTTCCTGTTGAACTCCAAATAAGTGCTACAACAGAAAGAGTCAGTGCACACAAGACATGCTAATGATCAAGACTGCCAAGCCATGTAAATAAATTGCATAAATTAATGCACCAAGGAATACACCTTCTGAGAAATACATCTCCCGTGAAATACATCACCACAAGTAATAAAATACACTGTTTACAAAAATCAAAATTCGCCGTTTTATATTTTTTGGGGACTGACGTTTTTTTGGCTGAAGAATTTTTTTTTGTAAATAAAAATTACATGGTTAAAGGGACACTACTTGCAAAAATTCCCTTTGTGCTGGCCGCGCTGCTTGATGCAGGAAATTCGTACAGGCCACAACGAAAATTGGAGCAAAAACATTTAAAAATAAAAACACTATCTCTGGTTTGAAGAAGTTGCATTTTTATGGGTTTTTGTAGCTGTTAAAATCAAATGATATAATCGCAACATTTAATGCTCTAACCAGTCAGCCATGCACAGAAAGTTATTTTTTTTTATCTGGGAAAACTTCGAGAAAATACCCCTGGGAACACTCCTCAGGACCTAGCTTGCGATAAGGAGCGGAATAGAGGGTACTATAAGCGCATGCACAACTATAAGCTCTATTTAAAGTTGACAGACTACCACTGGAATGGTTTTAGGTTACCAAACAACTTGTTTACAGTTTAAAATTTTACTCTGAAGGGTTTAGAGGTAGACCCCATAACTTAAACATAAAAATACAACACTGGGAGGTTCTATGGTTTATACCCAACAACCTTTTAACGACAGAGTTAACCTTTTGCACTCAGAGGTGAGACAGACAGCTATTTTTAAAGAAAGTCATTTCGTAGAAAACTTAAAGAGGAGATAGCCAGGGACCACTAAACTCCCGTAGAATGTTACTGATGTGCAGGTGCAAGGCCCTCCAGGACCCACGCATCCTTCACATGGTTGGCTTTCCCCAGTTCGAGCGCCCGCTCGCCACGTGGTGGCGAACCCGTAGGAGAGAGAGAGAGAAAGATGGCCTCCTTCAGTACAGTTGTGTTATGTCTAAATCGCCAATAAACCAATTGTATCTGAAAAGGTTTGTCCCAATCTCTTCCCGTGTTTGTCTGGGATCGTCGGCAATGGGCACCCCGACGCATCCCAGCAAGAGTTGGCGCCCGACGTGGTAACCCAAAGCAAGAGTTTTACCCAAAGAACGACGAAATTCGACGAGAGGCCCACCAGCAGAAAGACGTGGCCACGAGGTGAGGAGAATGGTGGCAACCACTACCCCATCGATCGCTTCAAGCCGCACAAAAGGTGAGAGCGAGCCAATGCATTACGCAGAAAAGCCTCAAAAGTGAACTATGAACATTTGCAAATACGAAAATAACTCTGACTCGAATGATTTTATGTGTACCGACCACCGATTCTCTCGTAGCAAATTGCCGACAGTCAAATCTCCCGCACGTAAATTGTCACATTTCAAAATCAAACATCAGAGACTAATTGTACTGTTCACCTATTGTAATACTAAATGTTGACAAAACTAAGCCGTCGGACGCAATTTTGGAATTTTTCGACCATTTCAAAGCCTACCAAAAACAAAAAGCAAGTGGGACTATTTTCTGTGCATGAACACATTTCTCTTTGCCGATCGCATTCCGACGCGGCGCATCACGCACTTAAGTGAGCGCGCACGCACCCTGAAAGGCAGGCAGTCGCAGCGCTACTTGCAACACAACTCCATTTTTTTTTTTGGACGATCTCGTGGGCCAAAATTTGGAAATCCGTTATGAATTCACCAACAAAACCAAACGAAAACGAATATTTTGCAAGCTTCAATGTTGACATTGATGGTGAGCTAGTTGATTTCCTGTCACCCATCCATAATTTTGCCAGAATGACGAACGTGTACGACCAAAGAGTACCATTAGATGACGCCATTCCTAATCAAATTCCAGCGCCGCAGTTCAAAACTCCGCCGCCAGATGGCAGCACCAACCAGCAAAGACGTTGTCACTGACGATTTGATGACGAAGTTTACAACATGTGCGCGTTGGGTGAAAAACGTGGTTCTTCTGGCAAGCATGCTGAAACGCAATGAAGCAAGTTTTTGCCATCCGTTGTAAATTCGGGAAGTGGCCATTCCAAATTTCTAGCGTCCGTCCTGTTCATTTACAAAAGTCATACCACGTCTGGTTGAAAGATCAAGCGTGAAGAAGGATGAAATACAGCAACGTCATGACGAGTGAAGTTTGCGTTTGGTTTGGGAATTTCACCAATGTTAGTTGGTAATGGCAGACTCTGATATTTTCGAAACACCTGGAAGCCGCTCTTGCCCTCAACTAGTGAAGCCTGTTGGAATTTGTGGGAGCTGAGTGACCAAGAACGAAATAACGGAACTGGTACTTGATTCGATAGTGTGGGAAATAAAAAGCCGTCTACGTTTCCATCATGTGCAATCCTCCGTCGATGGTAGGCCTGTTTGAGTTCTTGAACTTTGTTTGACGCTGTGACATGAATCTCCAATCCTTCGACGGGTCCGTGAGTAACCAAATAACTGAATTTAACTGCATTCAACTAACAGTGTCGATAGCCTATTCGTAGATAAGCGCCAAAAAGCCAGCCAGTAAAACCGAACCTATATGTAACTATTTATGTGTATTTATTTATTCGCTATTCTTGACAGTTATGCCAGTAATGATGAATAGTTGAAATATTAGGCATTTAAGTTAACCCCGATAAATGAATTCGTCCAGGGAAAAGTGAAGCTGAGCTTCTCTTGGATTTGATACTGGGAAATTTTGCTCGACTCAAAGGTTTACTATTGAGTAAAAAGTAATGCTAGAGAAATATATTTAAGAGTAGAGGTTGATATATTTTGCGAAATATTAATTCCATTATTTGAAGGAAATTTTGATAATTCTTAGGAATTAACCTTCATTGTGGGGTAAGAATAAAGCCTAATTATTTGTAGTACTATTATAGCCTATTGGCGAAACTATATTTCAAAGGCCTATTGCCTTATGAATAGCTAACTGAATTTATCATATTGAATTAAATTTAAAGCTTTTGATAGCTTTTGTTGTAGCCCATTAGGGGCAACCGTAACGTAACTAACATGTTAGGAATTATTGAATTAAATGTTTATTTATTGTTACCATTATTTACTTGTGGAACTGATTCCTGTGCTTCACTTAAAATAAGATTGAACCCGGGAGATATTTTTTGCGATAACATTCTAATTAAGCTTGGAAGAAGTGAAATTACGGTGTTACACTGGGGGCCTGTAGTCCGGTCATTTCGAATTTGAATTAGAATTCATTTTTTTTGCAAATTTTGGAGTTTATTTGAAATTAAATGTTTTGAATTGAGAATTGGATTTAAAGCTTTCAAATTAAACATTTTTGGATTAAATATAGGCCTATTTTTGGTCTGGTATTTTTCAAAAACTTCAGAATTTTTCTAGAGACCAGGAATTTGTTCTTTGTGAAAGTGTTTGAATATGCAGTGTGCATTAAGATTGCGCAACATATGGTTTTTGCTCTTGCTAGTGAAAATGTCGACAGATGGTCGTACCCCTTCAGGTTCTCCTTTAGGTAACCCTTTGTTGCAAAATTTAAATTTGCCAGTTAATACCCCTATATTGGTACATCAGCAAAGTAGGCAAAGTAATGGGCCTGTTCCACCACTTGGTATTAGTCAAGGTAATAATACTGGGAATGTGCCTCAGTCCTCACAAAGTACGGCTCATGCCGCAAACGTCCAAAACCAAAAAACTCAAGTAGATTTGGCCGAGTATATGAGACTTCTTACTATTGAAGCCAATATGCAAGCCACAATGGGTAGTCAGTCATTAAATGTCCCATTTGTGGGTGCTACTACGCAGCCACAATTTACTACGGTACAAACTAATACTGGTTCATGTAGTCAGCCTCCTCTTAACCCTAGTTCAGGTTTAAGTCAACCACCTCTTAATCCTTGTTCAGGTCCAAGTAGTCAGCAGCCTAACTTAAGGTTAGGGAATCAACAAACTAGTTTATTTGGTCAACAATCTAGTTTAGGTATTAGTAGTGCTCAACCTAATGTAAATTATCCGGGTGTAGGTGGACTTACTCAAACTCAACCCATTATGGGTTACAGTAATGTTCAGGCACTTCCATCAATATGGGCCCCTAAGTTTGAAGTGAAGCCATTTGATGGGGATCCTGTGGGACCTAGTCCTAGGGAATTTTTGCTTAGGGCGGAACAACTTCAAGTAGGAAGGGGTATCCCCGAGCACATTTTCCTGACGAACTGGCTTCCTACACTTTTGACAGGTATGGCATTACAGTGGTTTATGGCGTGCACACCTCCACTGTCATGGCAACATTTCAAAATGAGTCTTGTGGTTCGATTTCAGGTGCGTAACCATGACGAAGTAGTTTTAGATAGGCTAACATCTAGGAGACACATCGAGGGTGAAATGGTTGCAGACTATATCCATGATATGGCGCTGCAAATTCAGCAACTTTCGTATGCTATGCCAGAGTACGAACAAGTGCGTCTGGTTAAAAATAACATGGGCGCCGCATTAAAACTTATGTTAGGGACTAAATCTTACACCTCACTATTAGAATTAGCTGCTGATGCGCGTAAAATTGAGGGTTTGTTAGGTCAAACTGCAATTCAGGTATATTTGGGGACGGCGGAACCTCAACAAGTAACAGTACCTAAGTAGTTTCAGCACCTCAATCTAGTAATACAGGGATCGTAGCTAGTGCCACTAGGCCTAAGGATAACAGAAGTGCAACCAAAACATGTTATAATTGTGGGGTATTAGGTCACCTTTCATTTCAGTGCAAGGCCCCTAAACAAGTTAAAGGGGGGAGGAAGGTCAATTCAGTCGGTAGCAATGATTTGCCACCGACGGAAAACCAGGAATGAGCTCTGGGAAAGGGGGTGGCGGGGCTCATAAAGTAAAACCCTCAATAAATCAAAGTAACTTTAGAATCCCACGTCCAGCCAATATGGCTTCAGTTCTCGTAAGGGTTGGTGGTAAAACTGTAATAGGTATCTGGGATGAAGCGGCACCTTATACTATAGTAGGCCCCGATTTCTTAGAAACTTTTCAGCTAAATGGGATTAACTTAAATGAGCTAGAGGACTCTCTCGTGTCTGCCAATTCTGCACCTTTGCCTACACATGGTTGGGCTATGGCAAAAATTGAATTGCCAGGCAAAACTGTAGTCCACTCCGTAGTTGTAGCAAAACAGTTAGGTCACCAATGCTTGTTAGGTGGTGACATCAAAGGTTTGTATGGTGTGATAGTAGATGGAACGGACGAGATGTGGCATTGGAAGGATATCCCTAACGTGCACTATCCTTTCTATAAAACGGAACAAAAACAGACTTCAGTTAACTTTATTAAAAGTTTGGATCCAGCCATTAAGGAAAAGCTTTCAGCTGCTCTTTTGACTGAAGACCAACAAAAAAGGTTTGGGGATATGTTGGAGGAATTTCCAGCTGCCTTTAATCCCGAACCTGGGTTAACTCACGTCTTAGAACATCATTTAGACACAGGTGATCATCAGCCCGTTTCATCTAGCCCGTACTACCTTCGTCCTGAAAAGCGTGAAGCACTCGACGAAATCTTAAATGACATGATTCGTCGTGGCCAAATCATTTCGCACTCCGGTCCTTGGGCAGCCCCTGTCATCGTCCGCAAAAAGAAAAACGGCGGGTGGAGGATGATAGTGGATTACCGGAAAATCAATGAGATTACCAGAAAAGATAAATATCCTTTAAACTGGATAGATGAACTCCTGGATACCTTGGGACAGCCGAAGTTTATCACGGTTCTTGATTTGCAGAGCGGATATTGGCAAGTCCCCTTGAGCAAGTCGTCACAAGACAAGGCTGCTTTTATGACGCCAGCAGGTTTGTTTAAACCGACGGTGATGACGTTTGGTATGTGTAACAGTGGGGCGACGTTCTCTCGACTTATCAATCATCTTTTCATTGACATGAGAAGGGATGGGGTAGTCGCATATCTCGATGATACCATAATAGCCTCGGCTGATTTTGATACTCATCTGAGCACGGTAAGAGAAGTCCTGTCACGGTTGCAGAAAGCTAACCTCACCATAAACGTCAAAAAGGTACAAATCTGTTTACCTGAAACTAAGGTGTTAGGTCACATAGTTTCAGAGACTGGGATTCGCCCTGATCCTAGTAAAGTGGATGCAGTCTTGAACTACCCGAGACCTAAAACGGTGAAGCACGTTCGCCAATTCTTAGGATGTACATCGTGGTACAGGAGGTTCATAAAGGGGTACTCTCATATTGCGGAACCGCCTTATCGTCTTCTGGATAAAGGAGGTCCGTTGGTTTGGAATGAAGCTTGTGAGAAGGCTTTTAAGGAACTTAAGACCCTCATTACAAGTGCACCGGTTATGACGGCACCGAATTTCAGCCAGCCCTTCATCATCCAGACGGACGCGAGTGCCGTAGGAATAGTAGCGGTCCTATTGCAGGAGAAGGATGGTAAACTGGCTACCATCATGTATGCAAGCAGGGCTCTCTCAAAACAGGAGCGTAAATATTCGGCCGTAGAACGAGAATGTCTGGCTATCGTTTGGGCGATTGAAAAGATGAGGCCATATGTTGAGTGTTCAACATTTAAAGTGTTAACGGACCAGAAGTCACTTCAATGGCTCAAAACGGCCAGAGATCCTACGGGGCGTCTGACAAGGTGGGCCATGCGTTTGCAGCAGTTTGATTTTTCCGTGGCCTATAACCCTGGAAAGATCAATCTTGTTGCGGATGCCTTGTCCAGAATTCCTGAAATGTCAGAGACTTCAGTCAACGCTGTACTGCGTGAAATAGAAGCACCATCTTTGCAGCAGGTGAAGGAGGCCCAGTTGCGTGATCAGACTCTTAGTCTTCTCATCAGATGTTTGAGGGCAGGAGACGTACCCCCCTCGAATAAACTGGGTAAGAAGATGGCGTCTCTTATGTGTTACAGTGTGCTGAAGGATGATGTAGTCTGCAGGAAGTTTCAAACACCTGCAGGTGTAGAGTCATACTGCATCATTGCTCCTAAAGAGTGGCGTAGCAAAATTATGGCAGCCTACCATGATTCTCTCGCGGGAGGTCACCTGGGAGCGGCAAAGACCTTGGCGAAGATCAGACAGACTTACACTTGGGTCGGCATGAGTAGGGATGTTGCAAGGTACGTACGTGCGTGCCATCAATGCCAATTGCACAAATCCAAAACTGCCCCCCCTCGTGGGTTTATGATGTCGCCGAGACATTTGCCTCAACCAGGAGACACCCTTGCGGTCGATCTGGCAGGTCCTTATCCCAAAAGCAAGTCAGGGAGCAGGAGTCTGGGAACGAGTCATCCGAGGAATCGGAAGTGGATACTACCACTCGCAGAGTGTTGCGACCTCGTTGAGTGTTGCGACTCAACATAAACTTCATTCGGCCCTTTTAACCCTCAAAAATAGAAGGTCGTGAGTGGGGTCACTCACTGGTGGGTGGGGGAGATGTGTAACGTCGATTTAACATTATTTAATTTAATTTTTGTGTGTTAAAGTGTTAATATTTGTTTTTGTGAACTACAATGCTTGGTTTCGGTTTGGCTACGGCGTTAGTTTCGGTTCGGTTATGGCGCTCTTCAACTTCCGGTTTCTGGCGTGTGGCGGCGCTGAAGTTGTCACTGACGTTTTGATGGCGAAGTTTACAAAATGTGCGCATTGGGTGAAAAACGTGGTTCTTCTGGCAAGCATGCTGAAACGCAATGAAGCAAGTTTTTGCCATCCGTTGTAAATTCGGAAAGTGGCCATTCCAAATTTCTAGCGTCCGTCCTGTTCATTTACAAAAGTCATACCACGTCTGGTTGAAAGATCAAGCGTAAAGAAGGACGAAATACAGCAACGTCATGACGAGTGAAGTTTGCGTTTGGTTTGGGAATTTCACCAATGTTAGTTGGTAATGGCAGACTCTGATATTTTCGAAACACCTGGAAGCCGCTCTTGCCCTCAACTAGTGAAGCTTGTTGGAATTTGTGGGAGCTGAGTGACCAAGAACGAAATAACGGAACTGGTACTTGATTCGATAGTGTGGGAAATAAAAAGCCGTCTACGTTTCCATCATGTGCAATCCTCCGTCGATGGTAGGCCTGTTTGAGTTCTTGAACTTTGTTTGACGCTGTGACATGAATCTCCAATCCTTCGACGGGTCCGTGAGTAACCAAATAACTGAATTTAACTGCATTCAACTAACAGTGTCGATAGCCTATTCGTAGATAAGCGCCAAAAAGCCAGCCAGTAAAACCGAACCTATATGTAACTATTTATGTGTATTTATTTATTCGCTATCCTTGACAGTTATGCCAGTAATGATGAATAGTTGAAATATTAGGCATTTAAGGTAACCCCGATAAATGAATTCGTCCAGGGAAAAGTGAAGCTGAGCTTCTCTTGGATTTGATACTGGGAAATTTTGCTCGACTCAAAGGTTTACTATTAAGTAAAAAGTAATGCTAGAGAAATATATTTAAGAGTAGAGGTTGATATATTTTGCGAAATATTAATTCCATTATTTGAAGGAAATTTTGATAATTCTTAGGAATTAACCTTCATTGTGGGGTAAAAATAAAGCCTATTTATTTGTAGTACTATTATAGCCTATTGGCGAAACTATATTTCAAAGGCCTATTGCCTTATGAATAGCTAACTGAATTTATCATATTGAATTAAATTTAAAGCTTTTGATAGCTTTTGTTGTAGCCCATTAGGGGGAACCGTAACGTAACTAACATGTTAGGAATTATTGAATTAAATGTTTATTTATTGTTACCATTATTTACTTGTGGAACTGATTCCTGTGCCTCACTTAAAATAAGATTGAACCCGGGAGATTTTTTTTGCGATAACAATCTAATTAAGCTTGGAAGAAGTGAAATTACGGTGTTACAAGTTCTGTGTAATCAGCTACAGGACGTAGACTGGCATCTTATTTCTGTACACTAATCATGGGTGATCCATGTGGGGAATCAGTTTCCATGATTAAGCCCTAGTCAAGCATACGCTTGATTTCATTGACTATCAAATCCCTTTTGAATTTCGTGTGGCGATAATACTTACAGGGTTTGACTTTAGAATAGATCAACTCAACGTTGTGAGTGACAAGGTCCGTGCGACTTGGCAAAATAGAGAAAACACCGTCTACTCTTTCAAAGACCTCAAGTAGGTCGTTTTTCTGCAACTCAGTCAAGTTGCCTGTCTTTTTGAGACTCATGGCGGCCTTAGCAGTAAGGTGGACATCACCTGGTTGGCCTGTCCATACATGGTCGGTGTGAGGAAGCTCACGTTCGTCATTATAAGAATGGTTGTTTGACCCCTCCCTAGGCAGATAGGGCTTGAGAAGATTCACATGATAAATGGTCTCTTTTTGTTGACCAAACGATTTCTTTATAAGATAATTTGTATCGGACAATCGTTTCAAGACTTCACAGGGTACATCCCAATAAATATCCAACTTATTGGTACGTACTGGTTTAAGGACTATAACCTTATCACCAACTTTGAACTTTCGTTCAACTCCCTTAATGTCGTAGTAAGACTTATTTTCATCTGACTTTCAATGATGTTCTCCTGAGAGAGATCACAAGAGTACTTAAATCTCTGGAGCAAGTCCAAGATGTACTCCAAAACGGATGGATGAACGTCCGGCTCGATCCAATGGCTTTTCACCAACTCCAGTGGGTCTTTGAGGTTGCGTCCGTAGACCATCTCGGCTGGAGTGAAGCCAGTGCTCTCATGTGGAGCAGTCCTTAGAGCAAACATGGCTCCAGGTAAGCATCTTTCCCAGTCTTGGGGATGCTTGTAGCAGACAGTTCTTAGCACCGCTTTGAGCGTCCGGTGGAAACGTTCCACGCTGTTAGATTGCAGGTGGTTCACACTAGAATTTACACACTTTATACCGTATTTTTCTAGGAACAAAGTTGTTAGTTCCGAAATAAAGCAAAAGCCCAGGTCAGACTGAAGCTCTGAGGGGAAGCCTAATCTAGAGAAGACAAGGAGAAGAGCATCTACAATGCTCTGGCTGTTGGCCTCTTTGAGGGGTACAGACTCTGGAAACTTTATTGCAGGGTCAAGTAATGATAAATTGTACTTATAACCAGCCTTACTGGTAGGCTTGATGGGGCCAACGATATCTATGATGTACCGGTTGAACGGCTCTCCATCCATGGGCACTAGCACCATGGGGGCAACAAACTTCTGTCCAGATTTACCATTTTTCTGGCAGGTTAAACAAGTTGAAACAAAATTGTCAATTTCGGTAAAACAATGGGGCCAGTAGAAGCTAGTTAACACTCTGTCCTTGGTTTTGGACCGGCCAAGATGCCCAGCCCATGCATTTGCATGTGCAGTGTTCAAGACTAAGTCTCTACACTCTTTAGGAAGCACTAGCTGTTTCTCGATTAACGGTCTTCCTAAAGGCCGAAAGGGCTTACGGAAAAGCAATCCTTTCTTGATGAAACATTGTTTGTTTTCATCCTGCTGGTCCAGCGGGAGCTCAGCAGTCTTCCAGCAAGTTTGTAAAGTTGGGCAGTCTAACTGCAACTTAGCAAATTCTACTTTGTCAACATACAGTAATTTTGTAAATTGATCTTACTGTGGGCTTAAAATAGCGGCATCTAAGCTATCTATCTTAGGAGTTACAAAACCTTCTTGTGAAGGGGAAACTACACCTGGATCAGAGTCACTATCTGAGCCGTTTTCACTTTCGAAATTGATCTCACGATATTTGAGAGTTAATAACGGGAGTTGTTGGTCCACACGAGTTTGTGAACGGGTTACAGCATTAGAATAAGGGGGCAGGGCCTTTAAACCTTTATCCTCTAACACTGTTTGTGAGGGCACACCCAAACGCATTTGGAAATGTGGTCCCATGTGGTCAGAGACCAGGGCCTCAGACTGTATTCGGCCATACGGAGTTTCTACGTCAATCACTGCGATTGCGTGGACGGTTGTCTGCTCTGTGAACTGACCCGTGAACTGCATGGGTGTATTCACCCGTGAACTGCTTAGGTTTCACAAAATCTCTAGCGATTACATCGTGAGTAGAGCCTGTGTCTCGTAAAACAAGGCATTTGGTGCATTCACAGACTATTCGTGAATGTGTTTAGATAAGACCATTTCGGGAGGATTGTTACTTACAAAATGACACTCAGCATCAGTGGCTGACCTAGCCTCTTGGGCTATACGCATATATGCATCAGTGGGCTATACGCATACGGCATTCGGTTTTTCTGTGATTGATTTTGTTGCAAAAGAAACAAACACCATCAAACTTAGGCTTTCTAGGCCTGTCGAATTTTCTATTGGAATTATTACTACTGATCGAGTCTCCTTTACTTGAGTTGGCAGAAGATGCTGCAGTACCAGCCAGTTTAGCTGCAGTGGAAGGGGCTCCATTGCCACTTCGAAAATTGGAGGAAGCTTTAGAAGCTTGTCTAGACGATGAAGCACTAAGTTGTGCCTTCCCTGTTTTAAGGGCCATGTCGACAGAAATCTGTTTATTTCTGGTGGTGAACTCATCACAGAGTTTGGCTGCTTCTTGTAACGTCCCAGTTTTAATCTGGTCCGGCAACCATTTACGTAGTACAATAGGACCGATTTGGTGAATTGTTCAAGTAGGATCAAATTAGCCAACTTGTCGTAGCTGTTATTTATTTCAGCTAAGGACACCCATCGAGAAAATAGGGTTTCTAGTTCGAAAGTGTGTTCGTGGAACAGCTGTTCGAGCTCGCGTTCAAGTGAACGATACTGGGCTTGAACCGAGTCTTAAGTTTGGACAAACCTGTCTAGTAACCTGTTTTTGACTAGTTCATAATTATGCATTTCTACGACTGACATTTGCTCACACACTTTAATCAAAATTTCTCCTAAGAGAGGCTGTAGACCGACAACCCACTCAGATTTATCTATCCTTTGAGTTTCCATAGTCTTTTCAAAAATCTTTAAAAAGCTATTAATTTCCTATTTGGAAGTCTACTTATTTACAAGTCTCACAGCGTCAACAATTTTACTAGGTTTGTTTACAGGGACACTGGGAGTAGGAGTGACAGTACCACTGCTAGGGTTTGAACTACTGTTAAGATTTGCAGCTGTTAGCCTCGCTAGTTCGATCTGCTTGTCTAATTTTATTATTTCACGAGCACTAGCGCCTTCGCTATTTTGTGCTTCTTGCTCCTTTAATAGAGCGTCACTATCTCTGATTTGGGCCTGTTGGTCCCTTAAGGCTATGTCATGAGCACGGAGTTGTTGAACGTCCGCTATTTCTAACGCTCTTAATCTTAACTCTTCCGCTTTTAATGAAAGCTCTTGCTCTTTAACAACCAATTCCTTTTTTTTGTAGGATAGTGGCTTCTCTCTTTTCTATAGCGAGAGCTAGTCAGAGAGGTCGTCTACTGAAATCTTTTCATCTTTTCATCTTTTCTTCTCAGTACTGTGACTGATTAATGTCTAGACTCACAAACGGTTAGGCCTAATTTTAAACAGGCCTTTTTCAGGTCTTTAACCCTTTAGTCCTAAGCCGTTTTTTCAATTCCCGAGTGAAAAGGCCTCCGGCCGCAATGCTGCCATGAACAAGTTGCATGCCTCACGAAAATTAATTGTAATAAAAAAACTATGCGGTCTAGGAGTATAAAAATTCGCAGATGTAATAATTATATTGTAAATTATTGACCAGAAATATAATTGGGACCATCGTCCTACGTTTTCATTATTAAAAAAAAATCCTGAAGTTCGACTATGTGAACAGCGCTAACGAAAGTTTCAACTTACAGTACTCAGAATGATAACATCCACATGATATTCTTCCGTCACAACGCGTGTTATTACTTCCGAAATCATTATTTTATGTTTTATTACCGTAAAAATAGTTTAAAGTTGCTTTATTTCTTCGAGATTCACGATCGATTGATTACAGCTCACTACCAAATCGTTGCCGGACGCCATAATGACCGGCTGCCCGCAATACGACGCGCTCCTGCTAGCGCCAATGGCTGACTCGCTTCGCGTGATGTCAATGGCACCAATGGCTTGACTCGCTTCGCGTGACGTCACTCGCGAACGGCCTAAGAGTCGCGTGCCGCGAATAAGCCAATCAGCGCTCGCGATAGCTCGCGAGGTCGAAGCCTTTGAACAATGGCCGTTGAAACAGTACATTTCATTGGAAGAATACAGGCAGTGATGTTGGAGTTGATGACGTCAATTTTCACGGGCCAGAAAATTCGGAATTCCCTCTCTCGAACGCGACCAAGATGGCGGCTGTACGTTGCGTCGTTCCGGAGATACGATCGTTTGAACCAAGGGCTATTTTCAGCAAATAAACGCAATTTCACGTCCATTTTGGCAACGAAGCCAACAATAACATCGATTTAAGGTAACAAAAAGACGATATTGAATTAAATTAACCGAAATAAATCGAAAATATACGTTCCAAAATACCTAATTCAATCGGAGTTACGCCTCCGATGTACGCAATAGGATTTTTTTTTAACAGGGCGTAGAACTCGGCGGAACTGGGCTAACGATATACCGTCATTTAGGCTTTTATGCAGCGGAATTGCAATGACGATATATCGTCGCTTAGGCCTAAAAGGGTTAAACTGAATGTCTTTAACGGCAGCTTCAAAATCATCCATGTTGGACATTTTTAACTTTAAGCTTCAAAATAAAATTCTTATAAATGAAACTTCACCATTAAAATGCAGCCGCAAATTAATTTACTTTAAATTGAGCAGAGCGAATTATTTAAAAAACTTCTCTCCCAATTCCCGTAAGTTTAGCAAGAAATACACTTAATTTAGACCCCTAGCACTCAGGTGTATAAATAATTAAAATACATGAAATGCTTCTAACTATAACACTCAGCTTGGCGGCCTTAAGCATATCCTATGCACACTTACCCTTTTTACACAATCACTGTGCGGTCAGTCAAGTCCAATCCAAATTCCCACCTGACGGTCCACTGGGAACATCTCATGGCATGCAGATTTCCAAGTTGGGGGGGTGGAACTGCTCTCGTTGCCTCCCGGCTCCGGAACTGGCTTTGTTGTTGGAGCTGATGGTGAGCACTGTTGTTGACTATAGTCTCGGAGTCTCGGACATCTTGTTGAAGAATTGTTCAACACAAATGGCATAGTAGCATGGCAGGGGGGAAACGGTTGTGGGAACAGCACCTGTTCATCCCACCGCTGCCACCATTTGTAGCAGCTGGATGCTACAACAGACGAGGTGCTCGCAGCATCGCCGGTGCCTGGTAAAACTGGGTCTTACTTCTTATCGCATGGAGATAACTTTTCGTACTTTTCGTTCAAACAGCACAACTGCTGCAGTCCCGGTGTAGGGAATGTAGCATTGAAGTCCTAATCTTAAGACCTAACTAGCGATAAAAAGTGGGTATCGCTGCCAACAAGGTGGGAAAAAGCTAGCTAAGTTAAATTTACAGAGAATTATCTAAAATATTAACTTCCAGCAATCATCAAAATTAGCAAACTAACTGGCGTTTAAAACTCCTGGTTTTATTTTAGACGGGCAATTTAAAAGTAGCACTTTACAAATTAGGCTTGCTATTTACAACTTAGTTTTTAGGTTAACACCATCACATGAATTTACATGAAATTTGCTTACAAGAACTTGCGTTTAGTTCACTTTACATTTTCATATAGAAATAGGTTTCAGGCAACGGGGATTTCACAAAAGAGCCCTCTAATTTACAAACAGCCGCAGCTGACTTATAAAAGTAGACCTTAACTTAGTTATGTTTCAAATGGTACTCCCACTAGATCAAACCGTCTCCATCGGAATTCTCGTTAGAAAAGGAATGTGCACTCCATGAAGTACTTTGCTTCTGCAAATCTAACAGACCCATGGCCTTTGTTTACATTAAAGTTACATTTAATGAAACCGTGAAAAAAAGCTGGTTTTTAGGAAGGGACCGTGAACCCTTACATTATGGCCGTTAACGTCCTAAATGCCAATGGCTTAACGAACCATAATTTACTTTCAAAGCTAAAGGTTAGGTTAAAATTAAACTATATATTTTGAATTATAAGTCCAAAAGATAAAATTTGAATTTAAACTAAGTCATACGAACCAACTACCTTTGCCCAGCATGGAGAGCGGGGGGGGGGGGGGGTGGAGCGGGTAGAGGGAAACTCTTGGAGGAGGCGGGACTGACCCAAACCGGCCAGGCTCTCACTACTGGAAGTTGGCGTGACGGCGCAGCTGGCAGGGTAGCTGAGCGCTCTGAGTGGATGGGGAATTGAATACAGCGTTTCGGTTGGAGGGGAATTGGTGCTGCTATATTTACAAAGGGAATTACAGACTTAAGAGCATTAGAGGCCTGGCTTGGAAAATGCAATTGAGTTTTAAACTCATAACAACGTGAAATAGCCTATAAAATTGAAACTACGATATTATGTATCCCCCCCCCTCCCCGGGCGCGCCCAACGAAGTATGCTCAGATTAAACATTAGGTTTGTTATTAATTGAAGGAAAAGCTAGTTTGTTTACATTCGGAAGGTAGCTACGGCCAGAGTTTGTGGATGGAGATGCCTAAATAAAATAAACATTAATTAAACACTTGGTCCGTTAAAGTAAACAAACTTAAATGTTGAGCTCCGGTAGGGTTCATGGCAAGAATTTAAGTTTACCAAAGTGCTATAGTGCACACAAAAATAAAAGATTAAATATTCCAGCTTAGAAAAAATATGCTATAACGCATTTAAGTTAGTTGTTTGCAGTAGCAGACAAGTGAAGTTGGAAGTCGGACATGTTTCATAAATAACCAAAGTCGTTACTTGAATTACAAAAATAAAAAATATCGTTCATGGTGTGTCTGTACATTATATCGAGGTTAAGTACCTTCGTAGAGGAAGCCCCCTCCTAGTAAACACTAAGCTAATGTTTTTGGCTTTGTGCCTGAAAGAAAAGGACAAAATGTACAATTTTGGTGTGGCAGTGCCAAGAAAAAAATTGTTCTTCGAAAAATGAAGAGTTCCACCCTCAGGTTTTTGGTCGGTGGAGGTATCCTCACCACGAATGTCTAATACAAGACCACGTTTACAGTGTCGATCATGAGCCAGGAACAGTGCAATTCGCTTTTGATTAATTCTTACTAATTGTTTATTTAATTATCCAGCTTGAATTTTGCGGTTTTAATTTTATGTGCTACTTCATTTCTTTGAAACATGTTTTACGTTTACGATCTTTGTTGATTTTGGTTCTGAACTAGTATAATTTATTCATTCAATGGAAGCGAAAGTAATGATGTCTGAGTTTTCCTGTCTCATGATTGGCTTGCTAGCTTGGCCACGTGTTGATGACGTATGCATCTACAGGGTTCACAACCACATTTCCAGACGCCATCTTGGCTTTATGAAAACACTAGATGTAAGCCCGTGCTACGCACGGGTGTTGTAATTACCACCAGAGACGTGCACAGGCCCCCGAGAGGGTAGGGGCAAGCTTACTTTTTTCTGGGATGCTCTTTTTTTTTTTGGTGTTTTAACCTCTTTGCACCACTTTTGTAGCAGTTATTGTCTTTTTTTGCGTTTTTGAGTTTCTTTTACACCACCACTTCCATAAAAAGGGCACTTTGCCATGAGGGGAGGGGCTGGATCCCCCCCCCTGTGTGCACGTCCCTGATTACCACGGGTGTTGTAATTACTATGCAGTTACCACGTTGATTACCCAAGTCACTGAAATAGCCAAGCATTTTTTTTTGCTAAAACAGTTTCGTACTCAAAATCCCGATTGCTTCTTTTTAGACTGAAAAATCAGATGCTGTCTTTTGTTTACAACACAACTGCTAACAAATCCGTACAGCTTGAACTGACTTGTCATAAATAATAACTGTAGGCATCGAACGATAACTGCTGTAAATGCTGAGACAACGGTGCGTGCTACATTCACGCAAGTATAGCCCACTACATCCCGGTCGTGCATATTGCTGAAGGCCCGCTGAAATAGTAACTGCACTCCACTCCAGGCCCGTCAGCTTCCTTCGGTCTAGTGACAGACACGCCAGCAGCCGTCCAGTACCGTACGGCATGAGGATTGGTATCTGAACAAAATGTATGCTTTAAACTTTAAACACATAAAGGTGACGATCAAATTGGGAGAACTGGCGCATATTGAGGGCTTTTCACGCATTCACTTAGTCCAGATACAAATTCCTTTGGGTTCTCAATCCGTACGGTACTAGACGACACTGAAGCAAGGTGACAGGCCTGTAGTTGAGCACAGCTACTATCTCAGCGGGCCTTGATATTGCTTCGTTTGCTTGCGTTGACTATCAAGAGATGGTGCCACGACTGTTGATCCGGTTGGTTACTTGCGGCCGTCGGCCGTCGTGTGGCCGTCTCGTTGCGTCCATCTGACGCGACAACTCGATTTTATTAACAAAGATCGTTACGAGTCTCCGGCATTTGCTTCAATTATGTATCTTAATAATTGCTTAGAACTGTAAGTTTCTTGTTGAATGTGCTTTATAAGAATATAAAACACCCTCGTGGTATATTTGTTTAAAGTTTATAATTGATTTATTTCCTAAATGTGTGATTTTCCGATCGCTTATGCGGCGCGTTCTGAACAGTTAACATCCCTTTCTCCGGTCTGTCATTGGCTCTTCGCTTAGGCGTTACCGACGCGTACCGCCGATCGACTGACTCGTTAGAAAAAATTTATTTCATGCTGAAATACTTTGAATTTATAGAAAACATGTTAATAATATATAACCGGAACCTAGTCCAAGCATTTTAACCAATTTATTAAAATTTCTATCGATTATTTTGGCTCAGAAAAGCAAAACCAGGTTGCGTGTAGTTGTACCGCCTTTCTCCCATATTAACGGCCTATACGCGAAGCAATTGCTGTAGGCTACTATTTTATTTACTCATCGTCAACCTTCGCCTCATCCAGTTGATGTCTAATTCTAATTTCTGGTGTAATTTTGATAATGGGTATTATATGAATGTGTGGCGCCCCTCTGGCGCTGTAAATTCAATTCAAAATCTAGTTTTTTATGCGTATCTTGCAAAAATCCAGCCGAACGAGGTTCGAGACCCTTTTTAATTTTAGCTGGTTGTTGCTTCGTTGAATCTTCTGTATTGGATATAGCGAAATTTGGCACACAAATTTCAGACGCATGGTCTGTTGGATCCAATAATAACTCTGAAATATATTCTTTTAATTTTAATTCATTCTCCGACAATTCTCCGTTAACGTATTCTGCTACATCTAAATCTGAAGCTCCGTTAAAAGGCATAGGTAGGTTATTTTGTCAAAGAAACCAAGGACGTAGATTATTTATGAGGCATCGCACAATTTTCGTTGGATCTAGGAAATAGACTGCTCGCACGATTACATCGTTTATAAATTCCATTATTCTGTAAGGACCTGTGTAAGCCCTTTGCAATTTAGGTGAAATTTGTTTAATTAAAACGAAATTTTTCAAAAGCACGTAATCGTCAACCAAAAATTTATACGGACGTGCAGTTTTATCGTAAAATTTCTGTTGCTTGACCACTGATCTCCAACTGTGTTCGCGTGCGATTTTGAACGCCGCACGTAGTCTAGATTCTAATCGAATAACTGTATTGTCTGCGTCATAGCAAATTTGAGGGGGTTCAAATGCCAATAACTGGGTAGCCTAAATTCATGACCATGATGAAGGAAATGACTACTTAATAGGGTAGAGGAATTCGGCAATGCATTCAGCGACATCGTAGCCATGGGTAAAAATCTACATCAGTCGTTTTCGCATTGCGATGATATTTTGCGCATAACTGTTTCTACGCATTTATTGGCTGCTTCAACTTTTCCGCCAACCCATGCAGTGTTAGGCGTGAAATTTATTTGTTTTACATGAAATAAATTTGCTAATTTCGCTATAATCCTATTAACAAATTTGCTACCAAAATCTGAGGAGATCACCTGTGGAAAGTATTCGTCAACTTTCTGTTCCGCCGCTACGTGCGCGCGTGTCCAAACTGGGTACTGGCTCCCTAGCACACAAACGGGAACCTCAACTCTTGAAAGTGCATCGGAAACTGCGAGGGATTTACCAGGTTTATGACGAACAATGAAGTCATACTCCCTCAATTCCAATAGTATTCTCTCTAGCTTCGGGGGTAAGCTAGAGGCACAGTATAAATAGGACACTGCGAGATTATCGGTCGTTAAAAAAAACGTTTTACTAAGAAGGTAACACCTAGATGAATCCACAGAATGCACAATTGCTAAAATTTCACGTACAGTAGCTGTTTCGGATTTTTCAGCATGGATGAGTGTTCGTGAAGTATAGCTCAAAGGATAGTTGATTCCACCATGAAGCTGGGACAAACATCCGCCCAGCCTAATTAAACTAGCGGCCGTTTCGAGATAAAAGGGTTGAGTAAAATCGGGGTGCTTAAGGGTGGTAGCCACCATCATAGTAGTCTTCAAGTCCCTAAAGGCCTTGTCCTCTGCCTTACCCCATACGAACTTGACGTTTTCCCTTGTGAGTTTAGATAAAACAGCAGAGTGTTTAGCAAATTCAAAAACATGACGATGATAGTAATTTATGCATCCAAGAAATGAACGCACTTGTTTAGGCGTTTTAGGCACAGGGTAGAGTGCCATAGTCCTTGTTTTCTCTTAATCAGGCTGTATGACTGTTTCGTCAATCACAAAACCCAAAAATTTGACTGATTTGCAACCAAATGTGCATTTTTGAGCAGACAGCTTCATACCTGATTTCGCTACTAGACTTAAAGTCTTATCTACATGACTGATATGTACAGAGAAATCTGGACTAGACAAAAGCACGTCGTCCAAATAAATGGCACAATAGACACCTAACATGTCCGCAAAAATTTGTTGCGCACAAAATTGGAAATGTGCAGGACTCGTTTTAAGACCCATGGGAACTCGTAAAAACGAAAATTGTCTGTTGTATGAACAGAATGAAGCCTTAGGTATTGCAGAATCTGCAAGCTTCAACTGATAAAACCCAAATTTAAAGTCTAATTTCGAAAAAATACTTGGCGCCGCTCAAATGAGTCATGCTTTCGCTCACAGTGGGGATTGGAACGCTCACACTTTCAAATGAAGAATTCAAGCCTCTCAAATCTACAACCAGACGATAACCGGTGGGCCGCCTTCTCACTAGAAGGCAAGGCGCCATCCAAGCGCTCTTATTTTCTTTTATGATTCAATTACGTAATAACTCATCCAGGTAGCTGTCCCGCAGCTCCCTCTGATGAAATGGCACCCTGTAAAGATTTGAACGTTCAGGTTCTGATCGCCCTGTTTCAATAGAAACTTCGTATCCCTTGTATAGACCAAGGTCAAAGTCATGTCTTGAAAATGACTCCTGATGTGTCTTTAACATCTCCAGAAATTGGATTTTCTGTTCTGCGTTTAAATCAGGAAAAATAAACTCCTTTTTCAACTTTCGCCAATCTTCCTCGAGTTATGCCTCAGAGGCTGCTTAGGGGTGCTTGTAGGGGGTGCAGCAGAAGGCTGATCCGAAAGGTCGGCTCCCAGTGGAGCTTGTGACTCGGAAATCTGAATGCGCCTTGGATCTACCAGTTCTGCATTGGCAACTGACGCGTCTACGGAAGTTGTTTCCATCTCGAAATCTACCAAAGCCGTGGTATATTTGCCAATTAATGTTCCCTTTTTGAGTTTATTGTCGTATCCGCTCAAAATTAACAAAGCACAGGGACTGTGCCTGTAAAACTAGTATTAACTAGTCCATGAGCAAAACGTACATCATGACTGTCATTGTCAGGGTCAATAATTCCTGACTGTATCTCCGGAAACGGAGTTTTCAACAAGCTGATTAATTTAGACTCGGTATTGTTGGGTAATAATTCGTCCCTTAATAATATAACATCTACATCAACATATTCATGTTGAGGTGTGCTATTTTGAGCAGAATCAGAATTTTCACTAGTAATTTCGTCAGAATCGACATTTAAAGTAGCAATTCGAGCGTTGCTCGGCCCGTAAGCTTCTCTGTTTACGATTTCGCCATTCTGGCAATAAGTTTGCCATGCTTCATCAGCAGATGACGACATTTGAAATTTTAAAATGCCCATTTCCAAAATATTGTCAGTACAATAATTCAATTTGACTGTATCGGGCTGAGTTGACATAAAGTCGTAACCTAGTAAGACTGAAATTTTTCCAAAACTTCCGTCTGGCACTATAACAAATTCCTGTTCTCTTGAAAATCCGCATTTCGAAACTGAAACCAACAGTTTACGAGTTGTCGATATTTGCTTTTTCCGACACCAACCATCTTTACGGGAACTTTCAAGTTAATCAATCGACAGTGTAAACTGGAATTCCTAAACAATTCCTGCGCTACCGAATCATTGAGTAGCGAAAGTGATGACCCAGAATCGAATAAACAAACTTTTGGCAATGTACCAATATTAAACACTAAATGAGGTCTAGTATACCTAAAAGGTATTTTGTCTTTAATGCAATTAACATTAGCGCTAGCCTCATCAATAACTATTTCTCCGTCATAACCTGACAAGCCGTCTTGGCTGTCCCTAGTTTGAATTTTCACCCATAGATGTCTCTGCATGTACCAGCGAGAGTCTGTGTCAGCGCTGGCATGCAGATCGGCGTTGCCGTGTTTATTTACGGACTCGGTGGAAGAATGATCGTGTTTAAAAGTTAAAATTGAAGCACTATCCCAGAATGTAAGACAAATTGTGGGATCATTCACATCCCGTTCAGTAGGAATTCTTACTTTACAATTTTCCAGAACATGCCTAGAAGTACTGATAGATGAGCCGGATGACAAATCTAATTCGGCTTTCTGAAAAGTATCGGCTCTGTGTTTAAACTGCACATTCCTTTTCCGACCTAATAAAGCTACAACAATTGGCATATTAGTATCAATCTGATTCAGCGAGTCCACTCCATCCTCGAACAATGTGAATATCACGGAGTCACATTTCAAATCATATTTACTATTTACGGCATCCAGTGATTAACAGAAAACATTCGCTAAGCCTAAATTATTTTCCAATGATGTTGTCACATACTTTGACGGAATTTTACCAAAATATGACGCTAATCTTGGTAAAGCGAGAACCCTATCTGGCAAGGCTAACTTCTGTTGTTGTCAGTCAGCTTCAGCATGCAATTTATGCAGTAAAACGTTCGCTTGTACTTCTGAAAATAATTGAACGCTGTTTAATTTTAAAGGATTTGGTTTATGAACTTCAAGTTCCGAAACTACAGGGTTTTCAACATGAACCGAACTCACCTGTGAAACGTTCATGTGGAAACCTAGGATCCCTGTTTTGGCCTAGGCTATCATCCCATTTTTTGAATCATTTGAATTTTCAACATTTACGTCAGCTGCATGCTGAGGAATTTGCAATTGATTAAAATTCTGCCTTAATTGATTCTGTTGTTGTTGTTGATCCTGGTTTTGATTACCGTACCATAATTTTGACCGCTATTATTATTATTACGGTTTGAAGCATTATTTTGCTGGTTTGAAAACTGCCTATTTTCGGAATTAAACTGAGCAGAGTCCCAATTTTCGAAACCGGAAAAATAATTTCCCCTTTTTCCTCTGCCATTTGCCCTGTTTTGAAACCCACCGCAACCACCATAATTATTGTGTTTTGGAAAATTTTGTCCAGAATTGCCTCTTTGTTTATTTCGATTACGAACAGCTTCCCAACGATGTTCCGATGTAAAACAATCCCTTTTGAAATAATTTCTCCCCAAACAACGGAAACAACTTTTATTATTTTCGGGTGATGAGTCAACTGTGCTTATTTTAGCTTCTTCTAATGAATCTTTAGTCCTTCTCAATTTGATTTGCGTTTTCTCTACTTTCTCCAACGTTCAAGTACCGACCCGAGAGCAAGATTGTTGAACTCCAATTTTGCTTCTTTAGCCTCGTTCTGAGGTTTCAAGTTCGTTACCCTGGCAACTGCATTAGGCTCCTCGAGTCCAACTCGGCTTTCTATTATAGCCCTTTTATTTATGGCCTCATTGTACATATCGTGGTATTTAATTAGCTTAACTGCCGATAGATGAGCCTTAATTTCAGGTGGCATCGCCTGGATAAAGGCTGCCTTTAAGCATTCATCTCTCGCTGCGAGTTTACGCAACTTATCTTCCTCGCTATCTTCAGGCTTAACCATTCATATAGCGGATGCCAACACTTCGAGACTCTCGAAAAAGCTTTCTAAAGATTCATTGGGTTGAAGTTTAGATTTGAAATATTTTCCCATTGTCAAGCTTTTAGCACCTCCACCAAATCTGTCGACTAAAGCTTCTTTAAAACTAGTCCAACTACCCAAGCTAGATACGTAGGGGTTCGTAGCTAAAAATTTTGCCGCCCTACCCGTACATTTATTACTAGCCGCCGCTATGAGTTCTCCGTCGGAAAGAGTAGGATCTAATTTAATCAAATTATCACACATTAATAAAAATGTAAAAATGTCCATCGATTCATCAGCAGCAAATGACGATATAGCCGTTTTGGCGCTCCTAACGTCGTCCCAAAGTCAAGAACGATTTTGAGCTGCAATCAGTTGTTGTGCATGAAAACGCTCAGCCATTTGTCGAAACATCTCCAATTCATTATCGGCTGATTGTTGTAACAAGCGCATATGCGAATCCAAAGTTTGATTAAGGACTGAAGTATCAACTTGGTTTTGAACTTGAATAGGCACTGTCGGAATTGTTGGGGGAATATTTGCAATCGAAGACACAGACTGCCCTCGTGAATAGATTTGCACAGTATTGTTGCTAATAGAAGTCAACCCGCGATCATCCGCATCCGAACCTAAACGACTACTAGTTATAGGCAAAGGCAAAGTCCCAATACGGGGAGGAGGAGGCATATATCCGATTTGATTTTGCACATCATTAGTATGATCTGATCCGAATCACTCAACTGGCGTGCTACCCGCCTACGTCGTATCGGTATACCTCTCAGAGAAATATTTGCCGTATTTTGATCTCCAATTCTTTTACGTTTTATAAAGGGTCTTCCCCTTGATAAACGACCTACTGCCCCACGAGCAACACGAGCGTTCTACTTCTAGGCATTTTTCGCCTTTAAAAAAAAGTGGGGGGGGGGTACAAGCAATACAGTATGAGTTGAAAAATTCACTTTTTGTATGAACCAAATCTTAATTTTCGTAAAATCACTGTCAGTTTTATCATTGACCAATCAACTATCCTTTTTGATTGCCCTCGAAAATCTTAATTACCTGTTTTTTTAATGCACTCTCATGGTTCTCACTGCTTATTCCAGAGAAAAAAAAGTTGGCTTCCCTGCCAGTCCTGTAGTTGTCCCACTGCGCATGCGCGGACGCAGTACAAGCGCTGGCGCCGGACCATTCTTCACCTCTTTTTCTCTGCAACGCTACGCGAATGCAACTGCGCTTCCAGCTCCTATTCCCATCCGCTCCTCGTTGCCGTTCCTTCTTTCGTTCCTTCTTTCGTTCCTTCTTTCGTTCCTTCTTTCACATCCTCTGGTATTTAGGGAGAGCTCTTGGTTCCGGGTTAGGACGGCCAGTGCATCGTTCCGTCGAACTGGACGTGGCTTGCCTCCACTCCGTCCATTTGGCTACGATCCACTAGACAGCAATCTGTCGGACGGCAGTCCAGTTGGCATCAATCCACATGACGACGGTCCGCTTAGCGTCCGTCCGCCTGTCAGTCCACCATCCACCCGTCCGCCGTCCACCTTACGGCCTGCTCGGCATCTATCTGCTGGACGGCAGTCCGATTGGCATCCATCCGCAGGACGGCGGTGCCTGGCCGCCATCCGCCATCGAGCCGACCCCCGTCCACCTCACGGTCCTTTTGACATCGTTCCATGGGGTAAAAATCCACCTAGCGGCGGTTCACTCGGCATCGATCAGCTTAACAGCTATCTGCTTCCATCGCTTTGTTTCGCATCAGTCCTCTACATCGATTCTCCTCCCCTCCTCAGCCTCATTTTTGTCACAAGTGAAACAAAAACAAAAGGCGTGGGGGGGGGGGGCACTTGCTTCCGTTTAGTGCTGTAGCATCACGTTCCTTACACCCCTCGCTCCGCTTCCTAGACCTCCATCCGTGGGGTAGAAAGGGGATGTTTGCCACACGTTCAGGTAATGTATTGACACCCCGTTCCTGCGTTTTTTGCTGCACGTTCCACTGTTCACACTAGAGACCGTCCGGGTCGCCACCCACTGTGCAGGTTTCTGCGCAGCCTCCATTATTTAAAGATCGAAGCACAACAGCAGTTCCCCCTTTTCAAGCCAGGGTTCGGACGCGTTCCTTTCGGAACAGATCCCCAATTCCCTATCCTTCCCCCGTCCTCCTACTAAACCTCCGTTGCCGCGAGGTGTGAGGAACGAGGGGAGGCGGACGCATCCTCCCACACGGAGTACTAGCCACCTGCATCCTCCTACCAGTGGTGTTGCTACTCACATCAGTTCATTACAAACTAACGACAAAGATCTATCCTATACCTTTATACCTAGGGTCCGTGTCAGCCCCATGACTACTGCGCATGCTCCTGCGCAGCCTCCATCCTGAGGATGACCATGGACGGCACATTTCCCCTAGTCTTTCCTCGTTACCACCGTTCCGCACGGTTGTTTCCACGTCCGCATGCACATCCGCAGCACGCTTGCCTTCAATTAAAACCAGTTACCTTCTTATGCGCATACTCTGCGCAGCCTGTATTTATATATCATCATGGGTGGCACACATTTGCCTCGTCCCTCTTCATTACCTCCTTTCCCCACGGTTGTTATCAACACGTCCGCATGCACGTCCGCAACATGATTGCCTTCCATTCAGGCCCGTCATCTTCCTACTGCACGTTCTTTGTGCAGCCTTCATCACATACAACTATGGGCGGCGCGACTAGCCTCGTCCTTCTTCATTGCCATCAATCCCCACGGTTACTGCTTACACGTCTGCCACACATTCACCTTCGACTTCGGTCGATCTTCCGCTCCCCGATTCCCCTTGACAGGGGACCGCCCAGGGAACAACTGGATGGCTCGGTGTCCTTCGTGTCACCGGTCCTCTGGATGCCGTCTGCCTCCTTTTACAACAGCAAGTATACCATGCAGCGGATGAGCATCCCCTTCACGGAGACTTTCCTGTCCGCATCACACCATTACAACGCCAAGACCCTCTGCCCTCTACCACCTTTACAGCTGTCATCCTCAGGATGTCTATCCAATCCACGCCTTTACTAGGGTCACCATACCAATCTCTAGCCGATTTAAAAGCTGTCCTGCCACCTTCACCATCCGCATTGCTACTAAAATCTTCGACATGTTAATTTCCAAACAAGCTAGCGGATCGTTTTCCAATCTCCAAGTTGCTGAACTTATGAACTCTCTTCACAACGGTTCCCGGTGTGCCACAGTTCCCGGTCCGCCACGGTAACCGACCCGTTGCTTGAGCCCCTCGCATCCTCTAAAAATTGAGTATGCTCTTCGTTCCGTTCGAACACGAAAAACAACACGTTCCCCCCTTGGGCTTTCAACTTGGTCCTCTCTGCATTTTTCCTGTATAACAACAGATCGTTTCTCCTAGGGCTATCACAACGATGTGATAGCCTCGAACTCTTCCCCGTCCTCTTTGTTTTTAGATCCACTTGTTTTCAGAACCGGTCCGTCTCTCTACTTCTAGCATCATGTCCTCCTCTGCTGTGGACAGCACATGGCGACCTCATTCCCAACCTCTCCAGTCCCGGTAGAAGCTTCGCTCCCGGTTACCGCTACCTTGACTCTAGGAGTGGGCAGAAACAGACCACTCCATCCGTTCCCCACACTATGATCGTCTGTTCCCACAAACGCTGCACCGCCGTTACGGCCGTTCATCTCTTCACCATTCCTCAGCAAACCACCAGCTGGTCCTCCGGGTCGGCCGGTTGCAGCTTCACTCCCGGCTCATCCTCGTCCACAACTTGCTACAGACCCGGATGCTGCCAGTCCTCTACCTTTGACTACTCATCCTGTTACTTCTCCACATGTACCGAGCCGCCGCTCTGGCCACTCTCTAGTGAGACGTTCCTTCATCATGTCCACCATTTTAATTAACACTGAACACGGACCGAATCACTGCCGATTCGCTGGAATACGATCTACGGGATGACAACTCGCTTTAGAACGGTCCGCTTGCCATCTTTTCATTCATACCACACGTCACTTGGCGACGAAATGCTTAAACAGCAGTGCGCCTGACAACGCACCAACAAGCCAACTTGCCGTTCCGTGCCGCCCCAGCCAACGCTCCTTTTAAGACAGATTTCCCATCCTCTGTCCTCCCTCGGTCCTCCTACTCTGCCTCAGCTGCCACAAGGTATGGGAGGGGGGGGATACATCCTCCCATACAGACACATGAAATTTATATAAATATTAAACCTTCCTGTCTTCACCAGCCATTACCCGTTCCCCATCCGCCGGGCTCCATCCGTTTGCCCGTTCCGTTTCCATCCGACCACCTGCACATTGACCTCGGTCTTTCATGGACCATGTCCTCCTGCTTCTTGACAAGGCTTCGTTCGTCCGTCAATCTGCCTTTCCTACAAAAAGGATGAAAATGAACACTACAAGGTTCTTGAGTCCGGTTCCCGGTTCCATACCTTCTCCTATGTTCCTCTGCAACCAACGCCACGTTGCTGTTCTGTACGCAGTATCACCGTTGCTAGGCAGGGAAAGTATGATCCTCCCCGTCCCTGAGGTTTTTCCTCCCTTGCAACAGCCACGACTGACGCCCCCTGTTCCTTCGTTCCTTGCGGTTCAATCCTCCCATCATAGACCTCACCAGTTTTAACTGTGTGTCCTCAACGCATCCATGCCTCTTGCACAATCTTCGAGGCTCCCAGCAGCCGCTCTTGCTACACATCACTCCCAGTGCTTGGGAGTGCCCATGGGCTGCCTAATGCGCCCGGTCTCTGAATACTTCACAAATCAGCTTGTCCCCGTCCGTTACAGGCCTTGGTTTCCTTCCATCTGTCTTCAGTTAAAACTGACGATCCGCCATATCTTCCAGTTTATGCCTGGTTAAGATACTTTTTTGTTGCCCTCTTCGGTTTCGCATTATTTAAAACCTTACAGTAACTTCGTTACTCCGATATTCCCTAAGGGTCTCAGCCACGTATTAGCATCTGTTTCTCCTTTACCCTTGAACCTGTTTGCATCTGCTGCACCACGAGTTCCTCCTGCTCCTAACGTCTGACTTGGTCCGCACCTTTGCGCATCCGCACTTATACCTACATATCCCACGATGGGAACGCATCCCACGTTGGGCGTTTTTCCATCGATCCGGAATCGTCTTCCACCCGTCCAGTTGCTTTCAGATTCGTTGAGTCAGTTGACTTCAGGGTAGCAAGTCCGTACCCAGGGTGACCGTTGCCAAGGACCCACTTCCGGTGACGAAGTCTGTTGAGTGCATTTAAGAAACAGGTAATGTAGATTTTCGAGGGCAATCAAAAACACTATCTTTCGAGCTAACCTGGTTAAAGATAGTTTTTTGTTGCCCAACCGAAAATATACATTACCTGTTTTTTTTTCACAAAACAGCCTGCCCTTCCTCCCCTCTTGAGTTACCTTGGTGACGATTGAGAGGATTATTAAAGAGATGAAGAATGGTCCAGCGCCAGCGCTTATATAAGGAGGACTGCGTCCGCGCATGCGCAGTGGGACAACTACGGGACTGGCAGGGAAGCCAACTTTCTTTTCTCTGGAATAAGCAGTGAGAACCATGAGAGTGCATTTAAAAGAAACAGGTAAAATATATTTTCGGTTGAGTAACAAAAACTATCTTTAACCAGGTTAGCTGGAGAGATAGTGTTTTCGGACAATCAACAAAATATAAAATAATCAACCAACAACCATGAATCCCGTTTCCAACCAAAAGAAAAACAAAATAAAAAACTTCTGCCTTCGATTAAACAGTCCGAGTAAAAACACAAGTAATTTTTTTGACTCCAAGAATTAAAATTCACACTTCTGAACATCAATGTTATGGTTTTAGTTGGCCTATTTTACCAACTATAAGCCATAAGTAAAGAATGACCAATATTCAATATTTCAGTAATATTCTATCTTAAAATATATAGACTCAATAAAGACTATAGTAAGTTTTCTTAAGGCCAGATTTTAATTACATGATTGGTTTACAATTGTCTTGCTATTTATCCTAGCCAGGAATAAATGAATCCCAATAATTCATCAATATTATGATAATTTCGTATTCACAATTATAATTCCGGATTTTGGGCCAGGTTGGATAACTGATTCATGGAATATATATATATATATATATATATATATATATATATATATATAGGCTAATTATTAGCTTGATATAGATATATTCTATATTCGGTTAACGTTATGATAATTCTATATAAGCCAGAATGATCCTTAAATTCGGATGTTGAGGTCTGAGCATGAGCAGTAATGAGCACGTCTAGGAAGCAGCAATTCGGTTAGGAGCTGGGGTCTGAATGATCGGAATGGCTGTGCTTTGCTTTCCTCTTTTCCTTTTATACTTTTTAGTGAATAGACATGATGTCATTTTTTTACTTCCTCATGTTACTATTTTTAGATTTCTTGTACCATGTATTCCATCATTCGTTCATATAAGTTGCATTAGCCACTGGTGACATTTGTGTCATCGTTCTAGAAGTTTGATATTGCTTATGTGCACGATTTTACGAAATAGTCCATGAATTTATTATCCAAACCTGTTTCACAACATTTCTTTCCCTACAGTGACTTGACTTGGTTCTTTTAGACTCAGTAAAATATAAAATAAAATAAAGTTAGAATTTTTGTGTGCTAGAAGTTTGATTAATATGTTATTTTGGTTAATATTAATATTTATAATTGTTTATTAATTACATGATTAATTAACTAATTAAGCGTAAACATTACCTTAAACATCAAACGTTTCGTTTTTGTTTTCTGATTACGATATTATGATCTCACTTTGCATTATCGCTGCTAGACGGTAAAAATAATTTGAATCTCAAACATGACGATGATAGCAACGAAAACAGTCAGTAATGAGGGCTCAGATAAGACTGGAAAAATAGGAAGTTTTGTTAGTCGGAAATGATAACAAATAAATCTTCATATTTTTGGCTGCTGTCGGAAAGTTAAGCCTTCACTTTCCCCATCTCCCAATATTTTGTCTTTGGTTTGCCTCCCTGAATAGAGATCAAGACGTAAACGCTCCCTTTTATGTAGCCGTGATTATGTGCAGCGATGTTTGGCGGCAAGTCTTGACTAGGATTAATGCAATCTGAGATCAGTTAAGTGAGATATAACACTATCTCCATTGTTATATCCCTCTTCCATGATCTCATCTAAGCAACATTCTTCGCAGTTTGTGTGTGGTAAAAAAGTCGTAGGAAAAAAAGCCACACGAAAAATACAGCATGAAAAAACGTCTGGGGAAAATGTAATTATTTTAAGAATCAGCACTTTCCGATATAAAATATCGATATCGGTAATCGGTATCGGTAACTAACGTTACACAACCGATACTTCTTACTGATATAACATTAACTGCAACAGTCTTACAACGTCCATTTATTATTATCAGAATAACATTAGCTTTAGCTTAGCAGACGACACTCATTGCACTTGGCCTCTGCCTCATGCACTTTTAATAGCTACCAAATGTGGCCCTATCCAGATACTCAGTAGACATAAGTGGTCCGGCCGGGAGCCAATCAGCTCTCCCGGCAATCGCAGCATCCAATTGCGCATCTTCTGCAAGTACAAAAGACCAGGATACGGGCCCCCCCTTTATAAGCAACTGTCCTGGCCTTTTTCGATCCCTCTCCCGACGATTTTTGACCTAAAAAGCCACCCGTTTCTGAGCCCTCAGCACCAGGACCCCAGCCGGATTATTTCTGAGTTAAGTAATTTTGACGATCGGATTTAGCCGAATTTTAAGGGAGATTTCCTCCTTTAGAGCTTAAGTCCGGTTCAGAGTTAAGAAAGGGCGCATCTCTTATAAGAGCCCCCTTTCTCTTATTTCTCCTTGGTTCTATTATTTTAGGAGTGCTTTTATTTAATATTACAAAGTTTAACTGATTTAAAAGGAGGGATAAACCTAACCCTAAATAACTGAATTAAATAGCTTTCGAATCATAAAACTTGTGTGGACTTCCTTACTTTGCTCATTTATTACTTTATGTGCTGTTGTTAGATTATTAGCATTTGTGCCGACGGTACGATTATTATTATCGTACCACTGTGTCTCCGTAAGATCTTACAATAGAAGATATTATGAGAGATTTACAATGGTGTCGAAGTAATAATTCGAACATTACCCACGCCTAATCATTAAGCAAACGGCAGCACGTTACAATATTATTGAGCAAAGGAGCGATTTTTCGGATTAAATAAGAAAAAAAAAGTAGCGCAAGTAGGCTACCCTAAATAAGAGAAAAAAAAATCCCCAGTTAAAACTAGATCACATTTAGGATATAATCATGCCTAGTCACAATAAAAGCACTAAAGCTAGCAAAATCACGAAAAAAGTTCCTAAAAACAGGAACGATTTAAAGCTTTCGACTAGCGGTAGGCCGATTGTGAAGCCCAAACGCCTAGCAAACGGTCATGCTGTCAATGCATCTGTCCCTCCCGCCCAGCAGACGACCGACGCACCTGCTCCTCCCGCTAAACAGCCGACTCAATCTCGGCAGAGCAGACAGCGTAAGCGCGTGCCTAGAGCACCTACTAACAAGCGTAGCACAGTTGCGGAGAAATCCCCACTACGCCAGCAGCCAACAGATGAGCATCGGAATGATGCCCATGAATCACGTAGCCCTCCCTGTGATTCCCTTCCACAGCGTTCTCGCACGAATTCGCCAGACGATTCCAGGAGAAATAGAGTGAATTATTCACGTAGCCGCTTGCCACAGCATCATAGCCTCCCACCAAATAATTCGCGCTATTTTTCGGACGGATTAAATGTCAATCTCCCACCTTTCTTGGCCCCAACAAGAACAACGCAGACTACAAGCCAGCAACATCAGCCAATTTTGCATTCAAGCCCCACTGCATCAGACAGCAGCAACTTTTCAAGAATTGTAGCAGGCCTGCAGCAAGCCAACGAAAGCCAATGGAAGTTTTAAATAAGCTAGCAGAAAAAATAGGTAGCACCCCACAAAACAACAGCAACGAAAGAATTAGGGACAAAGTAGAAACTCGAATGTGGGAGGACATTAGAGAAGCAAAGAAAAACCTGCCTAAATTCTCAGGCGAAGGAGGGACCGACATTTTCACCTTCCTCCTTCTTACGGATAACCTGAGAAAAATTGATCCCCATTTGCCAGATAGCGAGCTGATAGCAGCAGCAACCAACAAATGCATCAACAGAGCAGCTCGTTTCGTCGCAACAAGCCTAGTAATCGCCGAACTAACATCATGGCCAACTTTCAAATCAGCTTTAATTGAAAGATTCGGCGCTGGAGGAGCCGAAATTACTAGGGCTAAATTTTTAAGGGCAAAAATGTACGAAGGGGAATCAATCGAAGCATTCGCCAATCGTCTAGAAATCATGGCAGCCGAAATTTGGATGGTTCAGCCAGAAGATAGCATCTTAGAAGCAACACTCAAGAAGAGAATGCAAGACGAAACCATGAGATGAACCTTTAAATCGGCGATGCTCAGAGAACTGGAAATGTTCTTAGCTAATCAAAATCCTAGGAGCTGGGAAGAAATGCTTCACGTTACTCTAAAATGACAGACAGAAATTAGCGAATATACAGAAGAAGGAGAGCAACAGCCTAAAAAGAAGCCACCACCCAAGCCTACAACCAGTACAAGTTTCGCAACATCAGCCCCAGACGGAACAGTAAACGTAGCATCCGCCGATCTAGCAAAAATGCTCCAAGAAATCGAAAAAACAAACAGAGAAGTCAGAAACTTAAAAATGCGTGGTGCCGTGCAAGAAGCCAGGGTCGACGTTTTCCAGCCGGAAAGAAAAGAAACACGCTCGTGCTTCCGATGCTACGGCCAAAATCATTTAAGCAAAAATTGTAGGACTAAAGACAACCACCTAAAATCAGTACGACAGGCAAACACACGAAGACTAGAAAAACTAGGCAAACCCATCCCTAGAAGAGGCGGCCAAGGCAGCTACAAACAACAAGGAGAAAACCCAAAACAACAGCGAAACTACAACCAGGGAACTAGGGATAATTCCCAACTCAACTTTAGCACCTACAAACGCCGTAACAACAACAACCACGAAGGTAGCAACGCAAACGTCGTTCACAAACGCAATCCAACAACCCAGCAGTCAAAAAACTAGATGTCAGCTCAAAAAGTAACAGGTTTTTTGAGTTAGCACGGTACGTAAGCAGTACGGAAAAAAATTCCGATCAACGCAACGAGTACCACAAATCCTGAAATTCCATCATCCACCCCCACCACCACGCCTAGAGAACAAACCAACAAATTATTCAACAGCAAGAAAATCCATTCTACAATCAACGCTGCAGGTTTACTCTTAGATCTTTATTCTAAAGTCGACTGGCATCAACAAAAACTTGCATTAAAAGACAGGACGCTGACACTACCAAGACTAGCTTCGTATTTCGGTGCTATCCCCGATAAATACGTAGCTCCAGTTTTAAACCTCAACTCGCACTTCACGCCAAATTTTTCGGAGCTACTCAACAAAATTAACAAGACCTTCAAGCTAACATGCGACTCAGTCATGTTAAAACTATTCAAAGACGGCATCGACTATAAATTTCCACTCGGAATTAAATTTATCAAGATCAAACAACCCCATCGTTCTGGAATTAGTCGGAGACGACAGGACAGTCGAATTCCGAAGCACGTCGGACACCAACGAACGAAAATCACATTTAATTCACTCCGGTGAAGCAATCAAGATTTCCGACAATAACCAGCAAGAATGGAAGCTACGCATCCCTTTAATTCCATCTGTAACATCACCGACAATCTGTCTTATTTATTGGGACAGCACATCAAACCCGAAATCATTTCAGAAGAAAAACGTAAAAAACGAGAAGAAAAAGGGAAAACGGAGCAACGAGCAAAATCCGAGCTATCAAGCAAACCAACGCCACACCAACTCCATCTAGCGGCGGTGATTGACACTACTGGCCTACTTCTAGGACTAGACCCAAGGAACGAAGCAAACGACAAAGAAGAACCAACTCACGATCGAATCACCTGCATAGGCTACAATTCAAAATCTGCTCACCCAAGGCCCCACCTAATTTTTAATTTCAGCAATTTAAGTAAAGTAGCACTTTTACACAGTGGAGTAAGAGTTTCGCTGATCGAATCGTCTACTGCACGAGAATTGTTGCGAAACCCACAAATTAAATGTCACGAAGTCAAAACAGTAGCTCCCGTAAATTTAGTAGATGTCGGTGGAAAAAGGTTAACAACAGAAAAAATAGTGATCACTGAAATAAGCAAATGCGGATTTTCCACAAACCAGCAGTTCAGAGTCGTTCCTGATGGCAGTTTTGGAAAAATCCATAATTTATTGGGTTACGATTTTTTGTCAAAACAACCTGGTCTTGGTTAAGTTAAATTGTTCAGACCTAATTTTAGAAATAGGTTATCTCAAATTTAATTTGTCTCCATCACCATTTGATGCTTGGGAAAATTATGGTCAGTACAAGGAGTTAATTAATTTCGAAAATTATAACGTTACAACTGAGCATATTGCAACGATCAATATTTCTTCGAATGACGAAACAGCAGAAAACCCACGATCCATTTGGAATCCGACACCTCAAAAATATTACGTAAAGGTCCCCGTTTCTTTGTACAAAGATGTTATTTTACCAAACAATAGCGGACCAAAATTTGTGGCGTTCTCCACCAACCCTATCCTGAACAGCTAAGTGGCATATTTTTGCCACAATGTAAAGAAATTCCGATCCTTCTTGCCAGATGTTTAGTTAACACTAGCCTTATAGGTTTAATTCCGATTATGGCTATTAACACATCCGGGGAGGATCAATTTCTAAAGGCAGGCTCTATTTTAGGCCACTACACAACAGCAGAGATAGAATACAATGACGAAGAGAACAACGAAGAAGATCCGGCGTCTCGAACAACAAACGATAATCCCTCTCCCGAAGCCTCAACTCTTACAATAGGAAGAGCAAGCACAAAAGATACCGCGGACAAAAGATCAGCCACTTCCCTATCTAATCCCAATCTGACTTGCTTCCCCCTTCAAGGCCCACTCAGACAAAGAGATGCACAGGGATAATAACCAACACGGAAGAAGGACACACCGACCCAACAAAAGCCAATCTCAACACCGAATCTGACATTTTCCTTCCTTCAAGGCCCACTCAGACAAAGGAACGCGGCACAGTCCATTGACATCAACAGCGTAGGGTCAGACCACTCAACACTACCAGCGGACACAACAACTGAACAAAGACCATTTTCAGAAGACGAATGGAATAGCTTGAAGTTTAAATTTAATTTACCAGATTTAGACGAAGAAGAACGAATGGAATTTTTGGACGTGCTCAAGACACACCAGGACGCCTTCAGCAAGAATGAATTCGATCTTGGAACATACGAAAACTATGAAGTAAACATTGAAACAGGGTCATCAGCCCCAGTAAGGTTGAAAATCTACAGGGTACCTTTCCATCAACGGGAAATTTTGGACAAGTATTAAGAAGAATTAGTAAGCATCGGCGTGATCAAAGAATGCAAATCAGCATGGCTCAGTCCATGCCTTCTCATAAAAGAAGACCCGATGGATATAGAGTCGTCGTTGACCTACGTGGCCTAAACGCAGTTACTGAATCCGTCTCAGTACCCCTGCCCATCATCAGTGAAGCACTCGCAAATATCAATGGAGCCAAATTTTTCACCAAGCTAGATTTTCGAATAAGATTTTTTCAGCTGAAGCTAGCTGAATCAGCCATGGAAAAGACAGCATTCCAGCATGCCAACAAGGTGTATTGTTTTTCCAAACTTCCAATGGGCCTGAAAGTAGCGCCTGCCCACTTCCAATTCTGCGCCCAGCAGACTTTCGCAGAGATTTTAGGCGCCTACTGTACGATCTACCTTGACGACGTGCTCCTCAGCTCCTCAAATTTCCGAACCCACCTACTACATGTCAGCAAGGCCCTCTCACTAGTGGAGAAATCGAAAACGAAACTCAGCCCCGAGAAATGCATTTTTGCTGCAAAAAGTTTCTTGGATTTATCGTCAACGAAGATGGAATACAGCCAGATAGAGAATAGATTAAAGCCATGGAACTCTTCCCACAGCCTAAAAACGTCTTAAGAAATACGAAGATTCATTGGAATGTGCGGATTTTTTCGCCGACACATTTTCTCCTTCTCAGCTTACTCGATGGGCCTTACCAAGCTCACCAAGAAGAACGTGAAGTTTATATGGGATAAAGAAGCAGACGACGCTTTGAAGGGACTAAAGAAGGCTATGGTAAACGCAGCAACGCTACGCCACCCAGATTTTTCCAAACCTTTCTACGTACAGGCGGACGGTAGCGACGTAGCGCTCGGCGGTTGCCTCACACAAGTACACAACGGCATCACCTACCCTTTAGAAGAACCTTGACACCTGCCGAGAAAAAGGAAAGCACTACCGTAAAGGAAATATTAGCGGCGGTACACGCCTGCAAAACGTTTCGTACCTATCTCCTTGGTAAATCCTTTTTTTTTGGCATCCGACCACATGGCCCTGTATTTTTTATACAACAGTAGTGGATTACCTCCTAAACTAGAGAGGATACTAACAAGACTAAAGGAATACGACTTCGAAATCCAACATAGGCCTGGCAAGCTTATACCCGTGAGTGATGCTCTATCACGTGTAGAGATACCAGTTTGTGTACTGGACTCACAATTCCCTGACTGGACACGAAGCCACGTCGTAGCAGAGCAAAAAGCAGACGACTACTTTGGAAAAATCTGGCGCAGCATTAAGGACAACAAGCCAGCAGACGTCATAGATGCCAGTAATAAAAGGAACATCTATTACAAGGATTTCGTCGGCATGCTATACAGAACATGGCTAAAAGACCCTTCACAAGGAAGATTTGAAGATATAGCCCAAGTTTGCATTCCCGAAGCTCTAGTAAACTTCCACTACCACTCCACCCCCGCAGCTGGCCACCGAGCGGCCAAAAGCACCCTCAAGCTTATCCAATTACATTGTTTTTGGCCCACCTTGATCAGAGATATCGATCACTACGTGAAGACATGCCTCATCTGTCTGCAGTATAATCTCCCTAACAAGCCATACAAAGCAACACTCAGAGCCTACAAGCCTCTACAGAGGCTAGGAGAGAGTTGGTCTATGGATTTGATAGGAAGACTAAACATCACAAAAATAACGCCTCCATGATGACACTCGTTGATGACTTCAGCCGCTATGTTATTGCCTTCGGAATCCCTGACAAACGAGCCGAAACTATAGCTAGGAAGCTATACACGAAGCTTTTCGCACGATTCTCACCCCCCAGGGTGCTCCGTTCGGATCTCGGAGGCGAATATTGCTCTAAAGTTAGTGCAGAATTATGCAATCTATTCAACGTGAAGCAAATAAACTTCACCCCCTACGCTTCTTGGACAGGAGGAGGCGTAGAGATCTGCAACAACTCTGTACAAACCGTTTTAAGGAAGATTGTAGCAGACGATCCACACTCATATGATGACAACCTGCAAGCAGCCTGCATCGCTTTGAATTCTACCTCCCACAGCTCTACACTGTTGTCACCCACCTACTTCACTTCGGCGTCGAATTCAGGATCCCCAGCAGCTTAATCTTCGAACCTGCTAGGAAAATTTACAACAGCGACGACACAGTAGTCAGACTGGAGACAAAACTGTTAAAAGCGTTCGAGGTGGTACGTCAACAAAACGCTATCGCAACTCAGCGTCACCAGAATTTCTACAACAAAACTGCATGCCCCTACAGATTCATGACAGACAATTATTTATTGATTAAATCCTTCGTGAAGATTGAAGAAATTTGCAGTAAACTGCAGAAAGTATGGGTTGGTCCGTACAGACTGGTGGAGTTCATAATCCCAGTTATCGTGAGAGCAGTACACTACCTGGACCCCTTCAAAACCGTCAGAGTACATGTCAATCACTGTCGCCCTAACTTCATGCGATCAAGAAACCCGATCCAGCCTTTCTTCACGCCCGACGACTTGGATTTGGCAGAAATCCAGAATGGAGGATTAAACGAATCCGAACAGGAAATCCGCGATCTGATTTCCAAACTGCATCTCGATCCATCCGACCACGCTGCAGAAATCGATGCACCTTGCTTACACCCCAGCAAAAGCTAACCCCTCCTCAGCAGGCAAACCCCCAGTTTGGCCCCCCTCATCAAGCTAACCCTCAGCAAGACACCACTCCAGCCAAAGGAGCAGAGAATCGAAAGCGTAAGCAGTGCTAACCTCACACGTTTGCGACGTTACAGAAACGTTTAAGACTTAGAGAGCAAGAATTGGTAGAAAAGCGTAAGTTGTGCCCAAACCACGGTTACCTGACCCATTCCAGCATTAATACTCCAGAAATTAGGCGCAACGTAATTTCGATCAAGCATTAGTGCAGGATCACGAGTAGCTACTACCCCCCTCTCATACTGGAGAAATGCCATACAAATGTGAAGAGTGCGTACGAGCGTTCGAACTCACATTGACTTGCACCAACGCAAATTTCGTTCTGTCATACGATTTAATTACATAGCACATCGTAATAAGCACGCGAATTTGACCCTTAATTGGAGAATTCGTAGCAATACGTGCAACGATTTGCTAAATCAAATTTGCAATGTCAAAATTAGCATGACAGTCGCTACACATAGCGAGAGAACGTGTCAGGTGTGATGTTGCTAACGTTGGTAAAAAGGAAATATCCCTTCCCCATAACCACACCAAGACCCGAAAATGGTAGAATATATAAATAATGAACAAATAAATAAATAACGATTGCACTCATAATCCCATCTTGTCAGAAATAAGAACCGTGGAAATTCCAGTTGTCAGCAACGTGTCGCAGTTCGGCACAAACCTACCTTGACAATGGAGTGAAAATGTACAAATGCACAGCGTACGGTACAGCTCCGTAGTCATTTTCTTCGTAGTACGGTTAATAAGTTGCGAACTTACTGTAGAATTACTTCAGGTATCAGCATGAATCATTTTATGTATTTATTGATAAAATATGTTATAAGTATAAGCTCTCCATGAGATTCAGTGGAAAGAAAACGTACAAATGTGAAGTGTGCGGTACGAGCAACGCACATCGGGTCCTAATTGACGATAGTACAGCATTTTGGTTGTGCTAATTGTTTTCTGGTTCCGTTCCTATGAATTGTAAGATTTGGAATTGCGCACACACGATAAGCATTAACTAATAATTTAAGTAAAATTGCTTATGACGCATGATTCAAAGTTACGTAGTAGGCTATCAATTGGCATAGAACAACGTACACGGATCCGCCAAGCAAATTTACGAACAGTTAGCATAAGATATTTACGTCTAAGAATTTTAGAATTGCTTTAAGAATTAAGATTCACGTAAATAATTGGGAATTCAGTGCTGAAAAGAACCTAACGGTTCAGCTAATCCAATAAGTGCAAGCAAATTCACGATGCGTAATTCCAAATTCATACAAAGGCGAACAAAGAACTTACCTACTCAGTCGTACATACCAACGAAAATCGTACCTTAAAACGTAAAAATAATTCTTAAAAACCACGTACAATTAACCTTGGTACCCTTACGTAGCCGTGCATGCAAAAATTATGTACGGGTGGCACCTAGAAATTACTATTACAGTATGGAAAACACAGCGTTCCGTCCGTTGCACGTTTCAAACGCAAACACGAAAAAAAAATATCAATCGAGGTAACTTCACAAAGGCCATCTAGTAGCTTCGGCCACGGTAGCCTATATTTACCACAGTGACCTTTATCGGCTATGATCGCCTATATTGAGTATGGTCACCTAAAAATCATAAATGTTGGAATTGCCTAAGAAATGAACCAACCTAAGCAAACAAGTTGCAATTTCGAATTTTCGTCAGGCACGCCAGACGAAAATACGAAATAGAAACACTGAAAATAATTAACTAAGGGAAACCAGTTAACCAAACCTATCCATCACAAATTTATTACAAACTTAAAAAAAAGAACATCAAGTTATTAAGAAAAAAAAAAACAAAGCAACTTCGTCGGCACATTAATCATCCTTGGCCCCGCGCTGGCGAAACCAGCGGCGGCCCGAGCGAAGCCGGGTAAACCCTAGCCTTATGGGCTCCACGAGAGGCTCGAGCCTGGGCAAAGGAGGCAACCGCCGGAGCCACCCGGCAGGAAGCCGGCATAAACTGAAGCGTCCCCACACAGGTCAAACAACGTAGTGCCAACATCCATGGCAAAGACACGGCTCCGTGCCACCTCGTCCAGTGGTACCTAGAAAATAAAAATAAACAGTCTTAAAAATAATGTAGACCGTTTAAAAGGGTAAAACACTCATTAAATCAATTATGCCTAAACTAGCCTATTCCGTAATTACGAAACCTAAACAATTCCAGAAGCCAAGAAAATTTTTCCCAATAAGAAAAGATCC
>JAHWFP010138996.1:65381-89715 GCA_023313725.1 Lithobius niger
CCCAGCATCCGGACGCAATATTTTCCACAACCCCCCCCCCCCCCGTTTCACAAGTAAAGCATGTAGAAAATTAAAATCTATAGACAGCAGTCTGAAAGCCCACTTCACATCCCATCCTTCCAAATTTTATTCTTCCTTCCTGAATCTTCTCCCCCCCCCCTCCCCCTCAAACTCACAACAATAACAAAAGTTAAGCAAATCAGTCTCTAGTTAAACGAAAAATAAAATAAAAACATAAGGCAATACGTCATTCGAACAATTAAGAGTTAACTTTCAGGTCAACACGACCCACAATGAAAAGTTGTTACATCATTAAGGAATGCACTTTCCGCATAAAGTTAAGAAGGATATAAAATCTAGAAAGTACTTTTTAACGAAATTGATTTGCTTAACAAGCTCGATAATTACTAACACTCGACTTAGTAGGACATAAACTTCAAAAGCAACTGCGTTCGTTCAACAAAGGAACGAAACGTGGCCACCAACTTCGGCAGCCACAGAATTCTTAGACGCAACGATCGAAAAAAAAATCCTGTACGAATTACGTTAATTAAGTATCATATTTCATTACGATTATCTCCATAGACCACTGCAAAACATACTAGTAACTTCAGAGTTAAATGGAAATCACATGTGCTATCTCGTCATAGGCCTAGAAAATTTGTATGCCGTCTCGGAACAAAGAAAAGATTTCCAATCGCCGCGCCTTAAAAGCATCTAAAAAAAACCGCAGATTTCCCAAAGAGTCGGGAAAATTAAATAAATTGAAACAAACCAAATTAATCAACCTACAAAGTACTCCTCCCGCAGCAGAGGACAGTCGGGGTCCACCCCGACACCATTCGGGAAGGCACCCCGACATCTCGGACAACGATGATTGTGGTGGGGAGCTTCCATAATCGTCGGGTTCTCAATCCAACTGACCAAACGGCCAAAATCCAGGAAGCTGAAAAATAAACTATCTCCCTCCCCCCCCCCACACACACCCCAGCCGCATTCCTCCCTCGCATTGCGTAGTTTTAAGGAAACAGAGGCACTGTCCAGCCACTCCTTAAAACATAACCAATATGATTAATTTTGGACCAAATAAATTAAGTCCACGAAAATTGTGTTTAACACACCACAGAATCCGACAAACAATGGTAACCATATCACAAAACCTCAGTCTATATAACCAAAAATTTATCTTAGTAATGTATGATTTTAATTAAGTAAATCAATTAACAGCAACCCAATCGAGCCGAGCGATGAAAGCCGCGCTGGGATATTGGATTCCTAGCAGGTACCCTTAACAACGGAATCGTTCGCCTTTACGTCATGAGATGGCACCACGAGTGAACGTCGCTCAGATTTCGCACCGAGGCGAAACGAAAGCGAAACTGAAATTGTGAGCAAACTGCTGCACTCTAAAACGTGAATAACTCACAAGTAAACGAACAAGACGTACAAAGTACAGAGGTGCACTCGATATACCTGCAAAACGATAAAATGGATTAACATAAAAATGTTTATTTCAGAGGAACATTACAATTATGCATGTAAAAACACAAGTCAGCCAAAACAGGTTACACCCGAAATTTTTTTTCTGTTGTGTCAGAAAGATGCTTCTCACAAGCATGGCGACTTATGATAAGCATGGCAACTTAGACAAGCATGGCAACTTATAACAAGCAAGGCGACTTATGACAAGCATGGCGACTACTTATGACAAGCGTGGCGACTTACGACAAGCAAGGTGACTTATAACAAGCAAGGAGACCACTTCGAAAGGCAAGAGATTTCATCACAAGAAAGATGACCTTCCGCAAACATGCTGAATTTTATACAAAAAATGAACTTTCTACAGAAAAATGAAACCTCCACGAAATAGGCACCAGCAAACAAAACTCAAGACCCCGCAAATGAGATAAATAAGACACGACGATCATTACCCCAAGTAAGGAGTAGCCGACCTTATTTCAGAAAGGGCGTTGTAATTATTTTAAGAATTAGCACTTTCCAATATAAAATATCGGTATCGGTAACTAACGTTACACAACCGATACTTCTTACTGATATAACATTAACTGCAACAGTTTTACAACGTCCATTTATTATTATCAGAATAACATTAGCTTTAGCTTAGCAGACGACACTCAGTGCACTTGGCCTCTGCCTCATGCACTTTTAATTGCTGCCACATGTGGCCCTATCCAGATACTCAGTAGACATCAGTGGTCCGGCCGGGAGCCAATCAGCTCTCCCGGCAATCGCAGCATCCAATTGCGCATCTTCAGCAGTACAAAAGACCAGGATACGGCCCCCTCCCCCCTTTATAAGCAACTGTCCTGGCCTTTTTGGCTCTCTGTCCCGACGATTTTAGACCTAAAAAGCCACCCGTATCTGAGCCCTCAGCACCAGGACCATAGGCGGATTATTTCCTAGTTAAGTAATTTCGACGATCGGACTTAGCCGAATTTTAAGGGAGCTTTCCTCCTTTAGAGCCTAAGTCCGGTTCAGAGTTAAGAAAGGGCGCATCTCTTATAAGAGCCCCCTTTCTCTTATTTCCCCTTGATTCTATTATTTTAGGAGGGATTTAATTTAATATTACGAAGTTTAACTGATTTAAAAGGAGGGATAACCCTAACCCTAAATAACTGAATTAAATGGCTTTCGGATCATAAATCTTGTGTGGACTCCCTTACTTTGCTCATTTATTACTTTATGTGCTGTTGTTAGATTATTAGCATTTGTGCCGACGGTACGATTATTATTATCGTACCACTGTGTCTCTGTAAGATCTTACAATAGAAGATATTACAAGAGATTTACAAAAAAAGCCGAAGGAAATAGCTGCTCTGTCGTTTTAAAAATGGTTTGTGTTGTGTGTTGTTATGATTACTATTACAGGTTAAGCTAGGTCAATTGCTTTGGCTCAAATTTCACCAGTCAGGTTAAGCTAGGTCAATAGCTTTGGCTCAAATTTCACCAGTCAGGTTACAGGGTGTTATTAGGAAACTAGTTTTGTAATGTTGTGTTGGAGTTTTTATTGTTAGGTTACGTCAAGTCGGTAGGTAGCCTTGGGTGGAATTTTACTAGGCAGTCCATCAGGCACGGGCTGGCCACTGGGAAATCTGGAATTTTCCGGTGGGCTCCTTGGGTCAGGGCCTCCGAAATTCTTCCCCCCCCCCCTCTTAAAAATTATGTTTTTTTAATCAGGTTTTTTAATGCTATAATTAGCACTATTAATGACTTGTGAAAGGGCAAGCTTGGTGAAATTGGACAATGATATCATCATAAATGCATTTGCAGAGTCTGGATATCAACTCGTGAAGAAACTTATTTAAGGTAGGCTGTGCAAAAGGTTCCAAAAACAGCTTCAAACTGGAAAAAAAAACATTTCTTTGTTGGCAGTGTGAAACAATTATTAGTTTTTGGCCCTATTGGAATGCATTACAATTTTATATGCTAACACTTGACAAAATTTCATATGGGATTTGGGGGTAGGGGAGGAGGTAGTACGCTACATGGTAAGAGGGCTCCTTCCGAGTGGTATTCCGTTAGAAATTCAGTTCCCAGTCCGTGCCTGCAGACCATTGTGATTCACCAGGAAACGACTTTCTGAAAAAAAGGTTGCGTTTTTTTTCACCCTTTAGCTTTTTTCCGCCAGTTTTTCAACCCTACATTTGCATAATCCACCTGGGGAGGGGGGAAATCCCAAATAAGAAAATCCATGGGAAAATAAATAAATATTCAAAATTAAGAGACCTACTGTACCCCCTTTACAAAATCCTTGATCTGCCACTTAAATAGGACAAGACTAGACAATTTTTCACCCATGGTGCTTGTGCCCGTGGTCGGTAAACCATTTAACCGATACGTAGTTGGCCCTATCACGCCAGCAAGTAAAGCAGGCTACAAGTATATTTTATCGTTGTGAGCCCCTGTAACTGAGACACCGGAAGCTATTCCACTCAAAGTGGCTAATAGCCAAAGTGTAGTCTTACTGGCAATTTTCTCGAGTTTAGGCTTCCCTGCCGAACTCCAGATAGATCTTGGATCTTGTTCCATATCTGCATTAACAATGTTGCGGAATTAAATATATTAATTCTTCAGTAACTCATCCGCAATCTATTTCTGTGGAGAGGTTTCATAGGACGCTCAAGGCAGTAATGTATGTAATGAACACCCCAAGGATTGGGAGTGTTGTTTGCTTGATGGAATGTTTGTGTTACGTACAGCACCACATGAGAGTACTGGTTTCACACCTTCTGAACGAGTCTATGGCCAAAATATTAAAAGCCCATTAGACTTTCTCAAAAACCAGTGGATTGAGCCATACGTATACCCAACAGTGTTAGAATATGGATTGGATCTTTTACAAAGATTTAAATACTCGAGAGAGATTGGTCTTGAAAACATTAATAAAAGGGCAACCTAAAAACACGGCGTATTACGAAGCTAAGGCAACTGAACGTAAGTTTAAATAAGGTCTTACTTTCAAAACCATCTCCTACCAACAAACTGAACATTTTTTAGAATGGTTCCTGCACCGTTCTAAAACGACTCTTGAGACACAAACTACCTAGTAAAAAAATTCTATGGTACTAGCAAAAAGGAGACTGTTTATCACATAAACCTCCTGAAGCCGTGTCTTCCTAGAGAAGGCTTGTGTAACGTCACTCATAGTGATGAACGAGACGCAATACATACGGAGTTTACTTGGTCCACTCAACCAGAAGACGGCCACTTAAGTAGTGAGGAGGCAATGTCCTTTTTCAAGAAAGTGGTTAACTTAAAACTTGAGCAAAGACACGATTTAATCAAAATCTTTGATCAAGTCGAGGGCATTTTTTCTGCTCTTCCTGACTGCACTTATCTAATCACCTACGATATTGAGTTGATCAGTGATGCTGTGAAACCTAATAAGTATTACTGTCATGGCAAGTTTGAGAGAGATCCGATGTAATAGAAGTAAGGCGTATGTTGGGTTTAGGCCTCTTAAATGAGACGGATTAGCTGAGTGGCAGTCCGATAATTATTGTTCAAAAAGAGGACGCTAATCCAAGACACGTAGCTGACTACCGTGAGTTGAATACCAATACTGTGCCAACGGATTATCCAATTCCCAATGCCGAAGAGGGCTTACAAAGAAAAGCTAAGTGGAAGTTTATGTCTGTTTTGGATTTAAACCGTGGGTTTTGGAAAGTGGGCCTGACACCTCGTGCTTCACGTGCCGCTACAATAACTACACCCATAGGCAAATACAAGCCTTTAATCATGAATATGGGCATGACAAATATGTTATTCTGTTTCCAGAAATTAATGGATAGTGTCACTCGTGGTATGGAAGGTTTTGTGACTCCATTTCAAGACGACACAGCAGTTGGGGCCGAAACTTGGCCTGAATTCCTAAAAAACGTGTTAAACATTCTTACAACTGTAAGGAATGAAACCTTATATTATTCAAGGGGTGGGGTGGGGGAGAAAATTAATTTTTAATACAACCACAACTAAGTTTTCCTGATTCACTATGGATTTCTAAAACCCGATATGTGCACGGTTTCTTTTGGGAAAACAATGTGCCCTGCCTCCTCTGAGCACACCGTTCTCCGTAGAATCCACAAATAGGGGTGAATCCAGATATGCTTTGGTAGTAATCTAACTCAACTCCTAAGTTTAGCCTTTTTTTTAACCATAATGGGATAACAACTCGCACACCACACCTCGTTAAAGAATTGGTTTATTCTATTAAACACACTGGTTGTGAAACACTTGCGTTAAAAATTGTATGACTTTCTTATTTACAATACTTGCAAATGGTGTTAAACCCATTAACAATACTTGCAAATGGCGTTAAACCCATTAATCACAATACTTGAGTCCAGGAAAATATGCACTAACCACCACGATGAACACTACAATGTTCACTTGAATTTTCGGTGAAGTTGCTACACTTGTTCTCCTTCTTCAGAAGTTATCCTACCACACTAAAAAACGACCGAAACTACATGTTGAAAAGTACGCAAATTTCAAAAGCACGCGCTTATTCTGTTGGATCACTGATTTTTATCTTTCATCTGGATATTCCACTTGGAGTCAAGCTTGGCTGGTAGCATGGGTGCTACTAATCTGTCATGCCATCATATGTCGGTCCCGTGATGTTCATTAATGGATGTTTTAGAGTTGTGAATCGTCTCATTGCCAAAGATTCCAGAGCCCTCAGGTATGCATCATTACGGGAGTTGGAATTCATCAGGATGGACACCTTATCTTGATCAGGCCATGGGGTACTGAGTTTTCAGGTGGTGTTGAGCGATTCCATTCTGACGTTCTCCCTTAATGGTTGCAGCTTCGTGTTCTTTGATGCGTTGAATAAGTTTATTCCCGGTTTCCCCAATATAGACTGTTTCACATTTCTGGCAAGGAACTCAGTACACTAATCCTCTTTGCTCGGCAAGGTGATTAGGTGTCAGCAAGTAGCCAGGTGAAACACTTGTGGTTTCCTCAGCTTGGATAGCAGGGTTAAGGGGAGGCCCTCGGGTCAAGATAGTCGTCCCTTTTCAGTTTACTTCGAGTAGCCTAATGTAGCAGTGGACTGAAGGAGTGGGGGATCGGTTGAGGGGGAAGGCTGGGGGTAGGGAGTGAGGAGGAGGCAGGATAAGGGGGGAATAATCATAGCGTCAGTTTCACACCTTTTTCTCTTCCTTGATGCTTTTCTTTCCAGAACTAGCAACTTCATCAAATACACACCATACAAGAAACCTTGTCAAACAGTGAGGGGAATTCAGTTTGATTACGTGTCACCCCCGATCCCAACTTCAAGCAATGGTCACCAACGAAATGTGCAGAATGGTTGAGCACAGGGTTCGTGAATCTTTCTTAACCAAGTAACCAGGTTACAGTGGGGAAAATGTATTTTTCCCATCACTAGAAGTACTGTAAATGATGGATGTATGCCTTTACTATGTATTACTTCACCAAATTTCTGTTATTAAGTCTGCCAAAAATGACTCGAATTGAATCAAATGCTGTGTAATAGTGCTTGTTGTACTTTTCGTGAGTCTATGCCAACGCGATCTTTCGGTAGTGCTACAAAGCTGGTCTGCAGAGCAGAGCACAACGGCATTTTAAACAGAAGTCGTACAGGTTCTTAATCTGACTCATTATTGGGTCTACTAGCTTCCTGTTGCCGATCCTATATGGGTCAACATGTCAGCATCGAAGGCAAGGTTGGATCCAAGGGACAGGTCGAGGGTGCTACGGGCCCCTCCAAAGTAAATAAACTTGGAAAAATTAACGAAACTAATAAAACAAACGTGTTAAATTAATGTAAAACTGCATCAAAGCAGAAAAATTACCCTGTGTCCCACTTCCAAGATATCGTTATGGGTCTGCCTTCTATAGAAAGCCGTGGTTGTATGCTACTATTCAAGCTAAACTAAGTCTGTTTTGAATAGAGAGCTACCACCAGGATGGATAGCAGTATGATTTAACTAACAACTAAAATATCCTAAGTTAGATTAGCTTTAGTAGACAAGAAGGTTCAAACTGTTTGGTTTTTGGTTTGTTTAATAAAACATCGTTTTAGAAAAACAAATGCACTTGGTATTTGACAAATACTCACTGTTCAATAACGCGGACAGGGCCATGCCGTACGAGGGGGTGGGGGTCCAAATGACTAACAGGGGTGCCAAATTCGGGTGGTCAAATTTAGAAAAAAAAATCTTTTTTTATACAGGGGTGGCAAGCCCCCCCCCCCTCCCCCCGTTTGTGGAAGCCTTGCCCCCTTGTCGGGGAGTAACTGAGATTGCCAGTACTCCTACTGTTGCTACATCATCACCACCATAATTTAAGAGCTGTCTTAGTTAATGCAGAAACAACTAAATATATACAAAACAAAACTTAGGATTTCATCTAAGTTTTCGTCGTTTGAATTTGTGATATCAATGAACTAGCGAAAATCGTGTACAGTGATTGGCTAAACCGAAAATTGATTTGCTGTGTTAGACCATGAATGCCTTAAACAGGGATCTTAGTTATGAAACACGTTTGGAATGCCAACACTTGACCGGTTTTCTCTAAACAGAGAAGGCCAGATTTAAAAGCCCCACGTACAACGCAAAGTTTATGAGGAGTCACACAGACCCCAAACAAACGAAGCTGTTAATTCTGGAACGTCAGCTAAATCTTCCACTGTTTGAAAAGTAAGCAACAATGCTTTTCACATCTAAATTAAAGTGTTAGTTAACATTAATGTAATAATATTAAAAAAAAAGAATTGAAATAAATCAGTTAATTTAATTTGTAAATAAAATGAATATAAAAAAAACAGATTTTGACCGCAATCACGTTTTTACGACCTCTCATTCTGAAGAATGTTTACGAAAAATATCCGAAATTTGCTTAACAACGTGTTGCAAACGTGTCTCGAGAAGCCGAAAATAAGCCCTCAAATATCGTAAAATGCTTCAGCTTTTAGGGCTCCGCTCAGGACCCCGCTGCGGGAGCTTGCAACAAGCTCCCCAGACCCCCTAGCTGGTTTCGCTGGGCCCTTCCCAAAAATTGTTAGTTTTCTTTGCCCCCCTGTCGGGGAATCATTGAAACCCCCCCCCCCCCCCCCGTCTGAAGTTAAGCTTGCACCATACTGTTTTTATAATTACTTTAACTGATCAGCGTTTATAAGAAAGGTAATGAACAAAACAAATGTCACCAGAATTCATCAACTGACAGTGGTCAGGTATGTTTTTCCCAATGGCCTTAAATACCTATCCCAATTACGTAGCAAGCCAGCCCATCCCTGCTGCCTGATTCATAGCCATTGGTAAGGAGGAAGCGATTCGTAAAAACTGGGTAAGTTGGGGTCAGTATTTTATTGGCATATTTTCCACTGAGCAAAAGGAGTCGGGGGTAGAGGGCCAGACCAAGAAAAGGCCGCCAGACCAAGACAAAAAGATGCAAGAGCATCTAAGAAAAAGGTTGTAAAAAAATATATAAGGTACCGTGTATTTTATAGTTCATGAATTTTTCCTAGACTGTGTGCGTTGTCCTAGGATTGCATCCGTAATTTTACTTGGGGCTTTTATGACCTTAAAACAGTTATACTGCCACCAAATATCATCTTAATGTTTGAATTATTTTCTACCTGGCCTTCTCTTATAATGGTTTCTGTAGTTAGCGCAACTTTTTTTGGAAATTTAATGATTTGATCTGTTGGTTCTCGTATTAAAGCCCCCTGCCTCAATTACGGCATATATGGTTATTCTTCAAAATTACCGCACGCCCGTCAAATTGGCATCAATTGGCTTTCGGGTTTGACTGTTTTGGAAAAATAATACCATCGGTACAAATATTGAAGATATCGCTTCATTCGTGACCAGACATACTAAAATGGCTTCATCTCTGCAATGTTTGTCATGCAGTGCAATAATTGCAAGTAACTGACAAAAGAAAAAAGAACAAAAAAAAACAAAACTATAGTTCATTAGAATTCAAATTTGGTTGTCGATTACATTCATGAGACATATGTACATTGTACTTATGATCTGCATATTATGGATAGGTTAGGGTTGGGGGATTGGGGGGGGGGGGGGGAGAGCAGCCAGGCGAATATGTGACGATTTCTCAGGCCATGCTGTGAAGCCGTTCAAATGGATTCATGACAATTCGGTTCTAAAATTATACAGATAGTGCAACAATTTGGTTGCGTATAAAATATAACCCGTACAAAAATTCGATTTCGCAAGTAAAAAAAATGAACCTGCACCTGCCACGTCAGTGCAACCTTAACTTTGGGGGTGGAGAGGCTAAACTACGGGAATGATAAGTTATTGTTTTTTTTTTTGGTGGGAAGGGCGGAAACCTGACAGGGGGCGTCAGATTACGCTTAGTGCTACAGGGGGGGGGGGGCAGATGCACCACTTGGTATGGGTATGAAGAAGGCAGTCCAAGTCCTCACCCAAATAACCAGACTCGTTAGGGTTGAAGTAGGTTTATTCAGGTCCACGCGGGTAGTACAGTGGTTCAGTAGCTCAGGAGGCTTAGAAGGCTTCAGCACCCCAGTAGTGTAGAGGAGAGGAGAGAAGTGTTGCTGGGTTGGAGCCCAGAGGTGAACTGGCTAGCTAAGGCCAGGAGTGTTGCTTAAGTAGCAGCTCCAGTACCAGGATGTAACACAAGGTGTCCCCACAGCACTTCACCCTCTCATCCACACTACCATGGCTCCACCTACGTACAGGTGTAATGTACAGACTACCATACAACCATAGTTATAACATCTGGATATGAACCATACATAGCTCTGCCCAATTACATAATAAAGGTGCACTAGCACTACTTAGCGTATAATATGAGCACACTAAGCATCTTAGGGTGTGACTAACATCTTAAGGTTACTCTACAGTAGCTCAAGGGAGCATTAGGCTCAATATCACTGGCAACAGGGGTCCTAACATACCAAATAATGGCATGATAATTAATGCCGTACCATTAGCCCCCCCCCCCCATTCGCTGACCTTGGCTCGGCCCTGAACGCAGAATCAAAAGTCAAAGGTTTTCACCACAAAACCTCCGAATTTTCAACAGAAAACCTGGTTGTTTTCTTCAGGCAATTAAGCCACTAGCACCCACACTCACATTCCTTCCAAGGAGTAATGTGAGTGTCGGTACTAGTGGCTTAACTGACTGAAGAAGCCAGCCAGTAAAGGTTGTTGAAAATTCGCAGGCTTTGTGGTGAAAACTGGGTCGACCGATTTGATCAGTATTCAAAAACACACGGTAGTTTACAGCTCAAGTAAACTTTTGAATTCAAACTCAGTTTTTAAATATAACCAACAATTGGCTCGAACTTCTTTCGGTCGTACAACAACAAAATTTTGATTAGTAAGATTTAAGTAATTGCACTATCGCACTGAACTAAATATCAACAGTTATCGGACTCTGGTCATGGCCCTGTCCGCGTTATTACCAAGTGTATCGGACTCTGTCAAAACTGTTCAAATTTCAGCCTAGTCATGGTTACAATAAACCAATCTTGTAAGTAATAAAATAAACACGCCCTGGTTTTAGTTAAAACAGTTTACCCCCAAAAATAGAAAATGCCTGCCTTTAAGATTGCTGAGTGAGTTATAATAAATTGAATAAAGTAGGTTTTTAGGATGGGACCCGTGCAACCCTTACGAATATGGGAAGACCAGATCTAAATTGCCGAAATCCTTGTCCCCATATTAAGTTGCCACAATTTAAAGTTAAGCTAAATAATTTCGAATATAAGAGGCCTAAAGAAAAATAATCTAAGTTTCCCTAAACTAAAACTGGTTTACTACCTTTGCTCGGCGTCACGTTTGTTGCAGCAGAAGTACATTTCAAACTCCCAACTGGCGTCATAACCTGTGGCATTAGGTGGGTGAGCAATGCTATCGATGAAGAAAGCTACCTCGGTTTATATACCAGCTGGTTAGATTCTGTCTTCGTATGCGCGGACGCGTAGAAGAGCTAGGCAGTTGTGGTTGGCTTAGAGCCTTTGGCAAAGTGAAGACTGACTGCTGATTGGAAGGGAAATAGAAAACTTGCAAAAGGAGGTCTAGGCAAGATTCAAACTCTTGGAGCAAGGAATATTGATAGGGGTTTGCAGTAGGGAAAGCTCTATATGCATTAAACGGGTTTTTAACGAGAATGAGGTGAAAGCCAGGATTGAAGTGAATGTTTAGTGTTGGGTTCGAGTTTTGTATATGGCAAAATGCAAATGTAAAAACGAGCGCCAGTTTGAATTGGTTAAACAAGACGGAAAGCCGATGAAAAGCCAGTTTGAATTGGTAGTAGCGAACCAATGTTAGCCTAGGTGAAAAGTTTAGTAATAAAGCTTGAAATAAAATAATTAATTATTAACGAGTGAAACCAAGAGTTTTTAAGTTAAACATCGCTAAAAATAGATATAGGCCTATTTGACCGGCAGTTAGACCTAAATGAACGGAGTTTTCAAAATGTACAAATAAAGAGTCATTGCAATGAAATGTACACTCAGGGCTGACGGTAGCAGCACCCTGCCTAATTTACAATAATTTTGGAGAACTAAAAAGGCCTTTATGCCAAATAGTAAAACGAATTTGTTCAAATGTACAAGTCTCGAGTTTTGTTAAATTTGCCGGCGATCGTCAATCTTCGTTGGTAGAAAAGGGTTGTGTTTATTTATTGCAGACTGGAAGGAAAAATGTGTTCCCGTAGGATTGTAGTGAAAAGTTCAACCTTGCTAGTTGGTGAAATCGGCATTTAAAAATGTTCATTTTTTATGAGAATGAAGGCAGAACACTTATGGTCGATAGTTTTGAAATAAGGGGGAAAAAATTGATCCCAGCTTTTTTTCGGTTGGGGTTGGGCTGCCTCCCCAAAAGCAACAAACTTTCTGACACGCCCCCAGACGGGAGATTTTGTTTAGGGGTCCAAGATGTCTGAACAAAATACCTGCAAAACAACTAGTGCACAAGAAACATACTCAACACTCGGCTGCCAAGCCATGTAAACATTATTACTGAAATCCATCTAATAAAAAATACAAGCACATCGTAACGGGTTTTCCATAAAACCAGCACCATGCTAGAATGCTATCCAAAGCATGCAGTACCTAGTGTTATGCATCAGTCAAAGCAAGAAGCTTTAAAAGGATTGTTTTCTGTTTAAAATAAATTCATATTTCGACAGATGAACTCCCTGCTCCGGGAGTTTTACAATTTTTCAAAAAGTAATATTTTGGTTTACATGCAATTTGCAAATCATATTTCCCACCATGCAATGTCCTCACTAGTCCGTGTTATGACTCGTAGCGTTTTTTTAGCCATGAACCTACCGAAACATCTGTGTGTCAATTTTAAACTTAAGCCTGAAGTAGGAGTCGGAAAAGAATATTCTATGGATGAATGGAGAAATAAGCTCTATTTAACCATTAACAAATACCCACTAGAAGGTTTAAAGTATACCCAGCAACTTAAGACATTTAAATACTGATTTCTACTAGAGAAAGTTAAACTGTTCACATCACATCTCTTCACTATTAGAGTCATAATTACTGGTAAGGTAACGAACAATATCACATCTCTTGTGAGTTTTTTGTACAAGTTTACAGTTTTTAGAAAAAATAATAAAATTACAATTATCCCAATTACAATTAAAACTACAATTACAATTTGAGGTTTACCCCACAACTTAAAAGGTTGAAAGTTTAATCATACCACTCACAAGATAGCTACTTTTTTTTCCAATTCGTGATATCCTGAGAGAAATAGCAAACCATAGGGTAACCTCTTTCGCCAACGGGTAGAATAGAATTCTTTTTCAGAGAAAAATTATTCGTATAAACTCGAAAGGCACAGTCAGGGCCACTCTATCCGTAAATGCCTCCTAATGAGCGCATGTAAACAAGTCGGCAAATCTATAGACGTATCTTTCACGCAGAAAGAGGCAGTAGGCATACTATAAGAGAAGCACATTGGTGTAAAGTCCAAAACGGGAGAAGCAAAAAGTTCCTTTGTTAAACAGGTACCCCTTTAGCATACCGTAACATTATAATGAAAAAAAATTAAGTTTGAAAAAAACTACTTGTCGATATAACGACTCCATGTGTCGCATTCAGATGCAACTTTCCAGGTTTGTATTTAATTTTGTAGTCATACTCTTGCAAAGTTAAACTCCATCTTAACAATACCGGGTTCTTTCCTAACATCTGGTCAGTGGAGCGAGTTATGGTCAGTTTCAATGTAAAACCTTGTTCCGTAGAGATAGGTTTCAGTTTTGTCACTGCCCAGACAAACAAGCAGATTGGAAAGTTTGGCAGATTTATTTTCTACCGGGTTTATGATGTCAGACAATTGTCAGTATCTGACAGTTTTTGATTGAAATACCGAATTGGCTTTGATGGGGTGGTCCTTTGCGAATCGTCCGTTCGGAAGATGTTTTTTGACTGCCTAGTATTTTTTGGTGTGGACTGCTGGGTCTACGATATGTGGCTCTTTGGGGCCTAACGAAGTTGGGCGACATTTTTAAGAGCCTTTGGGCTAGGACAGTTGACTTGTTAGCTGGCAAATGGCGACAGGACTCCAGGCCAGTGAGATCACCTGGATATGACCTGGTGTGGCTGTTTGTTGGGGAAGGGGTGGGAGGGGGAGAGATGGCAGTGTGTTTTCATCATTCGCGACCACAAGATGGCTAAGAGTGAGGTACCATTTTTTGTGCTTGATTTTTGGATTTTGTGTGCTCGATTTTTGTGTCACAGCGTCACCTTGTCGCTAACCTTAACATTGTGTGGTTTGTTAGATGTATGTCGCAGTTACGTGCACGGCAGGTCGTCGCCTCCGGTGGTCGTTCTATGGATCGTTTTTTTTTGCCATATTTTCGATTTTTTTTGGCTCTGGTCAGCCCGAAGCCTGTGACTTGGTAGCTATGTTAGAGTCTGGGCACTTCGCGTGTCGACACGGGCCTTTTTTTTTCACAGAGCACCCCGTGATCCCGTGCATGCACTAGTGGCATTGGCGGCAGCTGGGTGTGGTATTTCGGGTCCCACGATTATGAGGAATAGCTAGCTGAGTGCCACCGTCAGTCATTGCCATGCATTGACATTGAAACCTAGTTCCAGGTTAGCCAGATCGCTCGTACAGGGGCTACAGGCGAAGAGTCAAAATACTTAATTTATGGTACACCTTGATATAGGAAATTTAATAAGTGGACCTGTTCACGCAGGTTGGCTGGCGGTGAATCTATGCTACACCAGGGGAATTCAACACAATGAGGAGGATTCTGCAAATAATAAATGAAAATTCTACCAGAGAACGTGTTTTCACTGGAGAATCTAAATTCTCGGAGTAGAGTCTGACGAAATTGTGTTATGTAGATTCCCGCCCACCTCCCTGGCACTGGGATTCTCCAACCGCAAAAAAAAAACAGTGAAGAGGAAGTGCGAGGTAGACAGTAGATAAGACTCGGGAAGTGACATAAATTTTTGCATAAAATTAAGAATAATTAGATGCAAAGTGGGAAGCGGTCAAGGAAGCGGTCATTTGTAACACTGTTTCGTTGGATTCTACTCTAAGAACTTAGATTCTCCAGCAAGAACAAGTTCTCTGGTAGAGTCATCATTTTTGGAAGTTACTGCTGTGTAGACCATTAGCACGTACTGTATAGGCCTACAGTACGTGATAATGGTCCACACAGCAGTACCTTCTACTACTACTTTATGCATTACCGTGTATAATAAATAGTAATATTATTTATTTAATAATAATAAATAGCAATAGTCATTTTCCTTTAGTAACAGTTTTCGTTGTTGCATTAAATAATTTTGTTTGTTGAATATTATTATTATCACATTATTTCATAATAATAAATAGCAATAGTAATTTTCCTCTAGTTACAGTTTTCGTTGTTGCATTGAATAATTTTGTTTGTTGTAGAAAATTCCATCAAATGTTATTAAGAAACCTGTTTAAGTAGATTAAATTACTCTTATTTATTTCTTGTCAATAGAGTGAACTTCAAGTACAACACTATCGATGGCAAAAAATGCAAAACATGGGTCGTGACCAAAGAATTCAGTCATTGCACATAAAACGTTACTATGAAGGCCGTGTAGCTGAGAGATCAAGACTGCTACGTCAACATTCTAAAGAAGAAATGGTACACAAATAATGTAAACAGTGAGAAAAGATTTCAATAAATATAACAGCTATTACAGTACCATTTTTACTTGTCTCCTTAAATACTTACTTTCTAGTTTGAAGCGATTTTTGTTTCGAAAATATGTTCAATACCCAGCCAAAATTCCGAAAGTGCAAAGGCAACCTACTGGCTTCCTACCAGAGCGGCGTCCTGCATTACATAATTCGTATAGCTCATTGACACCAACCAGTTACTCTCCACTTTCTTTTCGGGCACAGTGTGAGGCAGATGTCTCTGCTCTGCTCAGCACTGCTTTCTGCTCCTAGCCATGTCTAGCATGTCTATTTCGTGCTTGATCAGGCCGGAAAATGTAGATCACGCAGGGTTTGTGGAAGATTGGCTCAAATGTAAAACTGCAGTTTCCTGACAAAGACCCGTGAAATCTGTGAATCCCATTCTGAAGAGGATTTGTGAAGATCGAAGCAAACTGGGCCAAATTGGATTGGCAAAATGAACAGAAACTGAAGAAGCACTCAAACACCAGAGAAGGACGTCGAGCTTTTAGACCAACTTGGCCTGTCTGTATTCTTTGTAGACAGAGACTGCGCATCTCGTCATGTAGTTCCCAGGCCATTTCAGTGGATAATCGTCTTTGTCGCATATTTGGTTTGGCTAGGTTAGATTTTTTACTGACCAAATTTACGTTGAAGGTATATACTGATCCAGAAATTAATTCAACGACCCTTGTATCACCACCAAATTTGGACATTCCCGATGCGGGAAAAACTCTTTCAAACGACGATGCTAATTTTCTCAGTCATGATATTTTAGACGATATTTTTGCCATTGTTGCGGCCGCCTATGAAAAACATAAGTCTTAGTATTCTGCTAATTTAGCTATCGTAGAAAATGAAATGGTAAAAACCATATTGATTGTAGTGGAGAAAATTGTTGTCTCTGTTACCTGTTCCATCATTCGAACCATCTGCGGCCAAAGGCTTGGCTTAGCAGACGTCAACGAACTCTTAATACAGGAGGAAGCAGGCGCGTGTCAGAATGAAGTGAGCGATAAGGACATCATGCGTGATGCTCAGCAAAGATCTGACACTCACAGATTTTCACTGCCTGGCATATTTCTTGAAAACTACGACGACGTCGTTGACGTGGCTTTGGTAGACGACAATGGTTTACCCATTGCACCACGAACCCCCTCCCCCACTCCACCATCCAAGCGTTCAGGAAGTTCAGCTGCTGCGACTGTGCAATGTCCAAAAGAGAGAAGCCGTCGACGTCATAAAACAAGAAACATAAGAGGGATTCGGCTCCAAGATCGAAGAAATGCTATGCGCAGTCTCTGTCTACAAAAAATACAGACAGACCAAGTTGTACGAAGACTGTATCTAAAAGCTCGACGTCCTTCTCTGGCTTCAATATAAGCTCATGTGGTAGGCCCACAGAAGCGTTACAATGGACGGAGCGTGCAGTCATCTAACCTAGCAGCGATCACGTCACCATAGGGGATGCTAGTCATCATAGCGTCACAGCATCGTACGTCACTGTGTCACAAGCATCATATAGGTGTCACAGCGTTACACTAAGAGTGAGGATGGTGACACCAGGGGATTTGGTGACGAGTCGTCAGTCCCCTGGTCATTATTTCGCACTGAGTTCAGACTGACAGGTTAACAGCCTACGTCCACTGCCTCTGCCTCCGACGACTTGCAGGCTGACAGAAGCTCCCATCGTCACAATGGTCGAGTCGTGCAGTCCATCCTGCGTGAGGTGTCACACATCACAAAGTTGCAACGTAACTGAAGCGTCATCGTACCTGGCTGCACGTCTTTGCGCATTGTCATCTCCGAGCAGTGTCGTCTCCAAGCTTCAATGCTTCAAGTTTCAAGCATTGTTGTCTAGTATGTTTCACAGTATAGATGATTCCCATTAATGCGGACCAGCAAAGCTTCAACCGGTTTGTCCTAAATGCGTTTCTGATATTTCGTTCCCCGTTTTTTATTAAATGCAGTTGGATGCATAATGACGAATTCCCACCGCCTTTTCTGTTTTTATTTGGGAATCGGACAAGTGTAGTTAGTTGCTATGGCAACAAGTCAACAGAGCATGCATAGAAACCTTTTCTTTTTCCTTTCTGATCAGAAAGTTTGCCGAAAACGAAAGCATATTGGAAAGCTAATCACAGCACGTAGTTGTTTCCATGTGACCACATTACTTCTCCAGCCCAACAAAGATGGATGCATGTTAAAGGACTGACATTTTAGTAGAGGAACGTCAGGAGGTAACCATGTTTACCGGTTTAGAAAACCGATTTTATGATTAACAGAAAAATAGCTCATTCCCTGTTTTTTATTAAATGCAGTTGGATGCATGATGGAGGATTCCCACTGCCCTTTCCGTTTTGATTTCGGAATCGGAATTGGAAAAGTGCAGGCAGTGCTTTGGCAAAGAGTCAACAGAGCGTGCGCGAAACCTTTCCTTTTTCCTTTCCAATCAGAAAGTTGACTCCAGCCTTGTTAACTTTTTCCGAAATCGGCTGACAATGAAAGCATATCGGAAAGCCACTCACAGCATATAGCTCTTCCCACGTGATCACACTACTGCGTTCGATCTCCATCCCAACAAAGGTGGATGCATGTTAAAGGTGTTATAGTTTAGTTGAGGAACCTTGCTTATTGGCTTAGAAAAATCGATTTTGTAAATTACAGAAAAATACCTCGCGACCTGTGTGCCACATGTCGGCGTCTGTTAGCTACCGCCAGTAACTCAGCCCAGGACGCCGTTGTATGAGGCTGCATGCTAACCAGTATGGTACTGACTAGCCCTTCAGAATTGCATCATTAAGGGGGCTTTGGCTAAGTGCTTGAAACAGTATAGGACAATATACGCGAAAAGTATGGCGGTTGAGGCCTATTCACCATAAAATACTAAATTATTCAACTGCAAATGGGCATTTGCATGAATATAGAAATTGAAGTTGCCAACTGAGGAGCGCTCCCGTGACTCCGCAATATTTATTGTTACGTACTCAATGTATATTACTAAGGCCCGATGTGGCTGGCTACTATTGTGACAGCGTAGGGTTTTTAATCGTGTTATATGAGGCTAAGGCTTGCTTTCGGTGGCGGTATGTTGTTTTGTCAGAAGTAAAATTTTTCCTTTCCTATCCCTAAATCAAAATAGAAAATTGTGGTTGGAACTCACCTTACAGAATCTCAGTTAGAGATTCTGAGCTGTTGGGGGGGGGGGGGGGCTGTGGCTCCAACCTTCTGCTTTCTGCTCCCCCTCCCCCTCCTCCCCACCATTTCTCGCCTGCGCACTTAGTCTTTGACATTAAAAAATTCCAAGCCGCCAAAACTAGGGTCAGGAAAAATGCAGCTGTAATGGGCTCGTGACAGTGTTTCGGTGGCGTTCTGCATTTTTTACGTGGTTTGATAACCTTTTCCTTGCATTTATGCGTGAATCCACGATTAATATGGCTGTGGTTCAGGACGTGATTTGCTCTTTGGTCCGGTTATTAGTGGTGCATATTCATAGGATCGTCCTGGGCCTTCGGAATTCTGTCTTCCATTCACCCCATAGGGGTTTTGGAGCCCCTTCATTTTATATATTTGAACATCTCACAGCTTTTTTCCAGTATTTGTGGAACTGATTCGGGTAGGTTGCTTCATTTGGTGTGCGAATCCCCCTCCCTCCCTTTTTTTAAGGGCAGTTTCACCCCTCTCTGGGGGTTCTTTGGAAGCACTGGCATCTCCAGGTGTTTGTTTGCTTAAGGGAGTGGTTTCCTTCCCGTCTCTTCATTCATTCTACCAGTTTACCTATCCTCCGGGAATTCGAAAAAGCCATCGCCTTATTGGCTGGTCATGGTCACAATTTTGTGTCATTGATTCACCTATAACACGGGACCAGTAAAGTATGGTTCTTTTGGATTTTAATCTTTTTTCGTATTCGTAGATTTTTTGGGTGCCATTCTGTTATTTCACTGTGTTACTTAGCTTATTCTTCATGGCAATTTGTGGGTATGTTGTCTTGGTATTTTCTCAGGGTAAGTATTTCTTTATATAATTGGCAAGGCGGTGTATTTCAACACTTGTTAAAATTAAAAAAATTTTGCAGATTTGGTAAGCCACGGATAGATGCAGGTAGGAATCTCGATGATTTCTTTCTTTCTGAGAGATTTTTATAGTAATTTTTTGTTTTTAAATGGATTTGATTTGATGCTTTGGTATAGACTTTGCAGATTCCCATGTCCTTCGTGATGTCATCACATATTGCAGAGGGTGAAACTGTATTTATTTCACTCTTAAGAATTGCACACGCATTGCACATGTGTTTGTATGAGGTGTAACCGTTCTCATGCTGAAACTTTTGGCACTTTGTAATAGTCTCGTTCCATCAAATCCTCTCTGACTGGTTTTGCTCCAGCGGAATGCACTGGTGGTTTGAGGCCCTGATCCCTGCAGGAACCTTTGGAGAGGGTCTTTGTTAGTAGACCCTTTTTCCGTGCGAATTGATTCAGTTTTTAATTTCTTGGGACAGCAAACTTCCGGGATGTTTCTGGACTTCTTTCGTTGAAGTCCTACTACCCCAGCCATCCTGCTTTGATTTTTTGATACCTTTTGTTTGATATGTGGATAGGAAGGTTTCCTTTGCCTCAATGGGTCCCAAGGTGAGTTTTTCCTGTTTGAACTGGTTTTCGTCATTTGATGAAGAACTATGCATTCGTCTGAACTCGGACCAACACTGTGGAATGGTTCCGCATCTTTCTCATACACCTTTCTGGAATGAAAAGTCTACACACAGACAAGGGTGGAAAGGCTGTTGAACTGAATTTGGTCAGCACGGTCGGTATATCTTCCCACCTACAACTCGCTTTTTGGGCAGAGTTGCGCAGGGGAAGAACAGCACCACGCTCCACATGAGTATGTTTCTGAGTGACATATGTGTTAGATCTTGCTACCTCCATTGCAAGGTCTCGGAACATTCTAGTCTCTCGTTATTCACCTCGTGTGACGCTTCCACCCTGTTCGAAACATAGATGGTCATGGGGGTCGAACTGAAAGGAATAACACGATCCCCCGCCTGGAGTTGTGGATAATGACAGCTCTGGCTGCGTGGATTCCCACACTGGAACCACAGCAGGAAATATCCTGTTTGCTTTCAGCAGAAACTGACAGGTCTCAGTTTTGCTTCATCACATCGACTGCCATTAATGGGCAGTTAACAGCCTGAGCATGCCTCGACTGGGGAAGGTGCGGAATCCTGCAGTCCACCCATGCCAAAACTCGCTAGAATCCTGAATATCTCTTCCATGGAGGTGATTTCAACTTCAGCCATCATGCAGCACAGGTCGGTTTGTTAGATCCGTCCTCTCTCTCGTAGGCAGGCACGGATCAATGTCATTCTGGCCTTTTATTGACTTGTTTATGCGTTTGGAGTGCAAAAACCGAGGGTTCCATGCCTGTGCCTGGCTTGGGCTCTTCCCTTCGCACTTTCCAGCCTGTTGGAGAGGTCCTACATGCCACTCTTGGCCCTGGCTGCAACCACACGTACGGGTGACCTGACAGCTTTGGCGAGAGGCATACCTTTCCTTTGCAGCAAATTGACGTTCTTGTTACCATGTGATTTCTGAATTAAATGTCTGTGGCTGGAAGAGCTCCCGACTCCCATCATGTTGAATGGTCTCTCGGCTCTTGTGAGGAAGTGGATCTAGAAAAGTGGTGAAAAGCGTCTTCCAGTTAGCCCTAGCCACCGTGGCAAGACAGGGAACGATGGTGAGAGGCAAGAATGTCTTCAAGATGGACAAATCCTGGGGCAATGAGTCATTCTTCCTCCTGACTTCAGGGCTTAGCGTCAGTCCAGGAGGCTCCCGAAACCCATTACGGTGAATGTTCTTTCGCCTCTTGTGGGAAGATCTGATGTCGAGAGTACAATACCCAATCAGGGCCCTGTGGTATTAACGTAAAGCCACGAAGCATATGGAAAGACATCTCATCTGTCATGAAGAAGCCCAAAGTGATGGAGGGACTGAGATGGAACAATGCTGGACCCCACTGTTCTTCAAAGTCCACAAGAACTATGGCTTTCCTAGCAAGGATCCGGTGTAACACCCCGAGGCGGCACTCTAGTTACATGAAGTCATCAAAAAGGCGTATGAACACCGGAGGCTGTTGAAGCATATGAACATCCCAGCCTTTACATTCTCTGGGGCATTTGTGGAGGGATACTACTTGACGGAATCCTGATAGCTTGCTCTTGGAGAAATCGAACAATTTTCATCAGCCACTGTTTCTGAAATGTGCCAGTGACCGCTGTAAGTTTGGGATATGAGAAACTTATTATTGCCGCTAGTTGCATCAGCGTACAGTAATGCAAAAATGTTAGTACTTTTATACTGTTTGTCGTCTTGACCTCGTGCATTCCTGGGATATGGTAACTCTAGGCAACAGGCTCTTAGTTCGACCTGTCCTACCATCCTATTGGACAAATTCAGCTTTAAAGTGTTTTAGGAGACAAGCGAAAACATAGTTTTAAACGTAAAAATGGCTTTTACTTATCCTAAAATACTACCTTTATGGAACCCACCCACAATCTCCATTGGCTGAACTTGCAGATATATACTAGAAAACGAAAATGGAGAGTAACAGGTTGGCATCAGTGAGCAACGTAATGCGAGGCTCCGCCCTGGTGAGGAGCCAATAGGTTGCCTTATTATTTTGGGGATTTTGATTGGACATGAAACATATTTTTGAAACAAAAATAGCTTTAAACTAGAAAGGTGAGTATTTTAGGATAAGTAAAAACTATTTTTATGTTTAAACTATGTTTTAATTTTCCCCCTGCATTTAAATTTTCTAGCTTTTCAAGGAATTGTACGAAGAAGGGATCGCTGCCCTACATGAGAAGCTTTGTGACATGAAGAGACATGTTAAAGATGACCTTACACTATTTAGGAGTGAACATCAAGGCAAATTAGAAACCGTTCATAATCAGTATCCTTGTGATTTTCTTAATGCATGTACTTAAACAAGGTTCAACTCTGATTCAACAGGGGTGTGCGAAATGCGATTTCGTTGTGTAAACTCCTCTCAATCTGAAAATTTAAGCTCTGTTTTCGTCTAGTTTTTTATAGTTAAAAAAACCGTTATTTTCATTGATAAATTGCATCAAAACTAATCATCGTTACTTAAATTTTATAGAATTAATTCTTTAGAAAATCTGAAATATGATGTGTAATTAATAGTTATACAATAATTAATCAGTTGTATGTGGGACTTCACCATGTGCTCACACCGAAATTACTGGGCAGCACCGATCTATTTCCATCCAAGATGGCGTCAAAAAGTGTGTATTGCTTTTGATACACGAAAAACTGATTTAATTGGTTAAGCGTATGGTAATTATAAGAACCTACAACATCGACTCGAAACTCTGTGCTTTACCCCCAAACTCCTCTTGAACTCAACTCAACATGAAAAAGTTGATCTTGTACACACCTACAGAGTAGGACAATTTACTAGGAACAAATTTACTACGGCCATGTTCGTTTGGCTGGCACTTTGATGTTTGGTCTCAAAGGGCGAAATTACAGTTTTCCACACACTCGGGCAGGCTGTCTGACAGTTATCCGACATCCAGACCAGTAACGGCGTGGGAGCTGGAAAATATAGGAGATCTTTTCATTTATTACGTTTCGGATGGGATCTCGATGCTTGCCAACTGTTGACAAATTTATTGAAACGATCTATGACAAGTTAAATTTGAAAGGATGTCTTTCAACGGATGCAACAGGCATGACCATATGTGGGCATATTTCTAGAACTACTTCAAATTCTGTTAGGCACTTCCACCAAAGCTCAAATTGCTTACTGTCCCTTTTAGCTAATCTCAATATAATGCCGTCATTTTAACATTTTTGTGCTTCGTTGTGCATTTCTCAACGTTATTATTCTTCCCAAAGACGTTATGGCATCTTGAGAGGCCTATGTGATTGAGCGTCATTTTCGCACGTTCGTACTGCCACCCTTGCAGAACGTGTAATTTCACTTCAATCCTTGTGCTGTGTGCTGTCAGCATACGACTGATGACATAAAAATCAATTCTGGCTTTGTGGTATTACAGGCCCTAGCTGTAGCTTGGCTGTAGTCAGGGAGCAGTTGTAGGAAATTTAGGGCTACTGTGCACATTTTGCTAACTTTGATTTTTCACTTGGAAGTTGTTTACATCCCAAGGAATAGTTTTCCACATGTTGCCACCTTGGCAATACGCATTTAATCTATTAGGCATTAAAGATGGCGGCCAAAATGTCGCCCAATTTTGCAATTTGGCCGATTATGCAAGAATCGTTAGTGATACGAAAAAACGGTCGAGATACAATTTGTTTGCAATAATGTAATATACAGTGTCTTTCCCATACATTTTAGTCATATAGCTTAGGGTTTTCGAGAAAAAATGATTTTTAGGCCATTTTCGGCCATTTTTTGGCTAATTTACGTCTAATTTGCGTCAACTTACAACTTTCAACTACTGCTGCATCTTTTCCAATTCAAGTGGATGGCTCCAATTATCCGCATTCTTAAGGTGGGAGTGACTTCTTTGCAACAAGGGTCGTTGAAAGGGTCTACGAGGAACCGAGCTATGCTAGTTTTATTAGCGGCTGGTATCACAGTCACCGTTGGATTTTTTGCTCATTTTCAACTTTCAA